>AWOL01S0038029.1:9838-50984 GCA_000715115.1 Nicotiana otophora
GGGGGGGGGGGGTCCTAAGTGTTTTAGCCTAAAGAATCACCCCGTGCAACATAAATAATAGTTCGCAAACCCCTTAAGGTAGGTGCTGCTCATATTATTCAGCGGGCACAGACTATCATCTCCTGCTACCCAATTACTAAGTTAAAGTTATTTACCTTAAGCGCTCTAATCCAATTCTAAATCGTACCCTATGCGTACTTTACCCGTCCCATGCCCGTGGTCCAGGAGGCTTTCGACCTACTACTTTGGTAGTTCTAGACCTTTCTTAGGCTGCTCAAAATGAGAAAACTAGGCGTGCACTATAAAACAAATAGGACTACTTATAATCAACACTAAAGGCCCAAGTTTACCTCCTCATATAGACACGAATGCACACCGTCAATTATGCAAATAGTTATAGCTTAGAGCAGTGATGTTCAGATAATTTGAACGGACAACTATAGACAGGTAGGCTTGGATTTAAGGCATGTTAACTTATTCAAGACCTATAGGCTTAGCAATTCAGCAGTTAACACTTAGCTCTACAGGCAGGATTCCTAAGCGACCAATAGCTATTCTTAGCTACATAGTTCTATTAAAGAATCCTATAGTTATGCTTTCTTGGTGAGTAGTATCATCCTTTAGACATTATCTCTAGTGAAGTAGTTGAGAATGCAAAATCGTTCATTTATCCCTATAGGCATGCTTTCTAGGCGGGTGACAGTATCCTATAGGCAGGATTTCTGATAGGTAGCAATTAGACTTGGTTTTGTAGTACGTTATCCTTATAGGCATATCATCTAAATGAGGCAGTATAAAGAAAGATACTAGAAGCAATTGATTAATTAGTTAACCCTCTAGTCATGGTATCTATATGAGTATCCCAAAGGTGTGTATTAGTGTTCCCTATAGGCATGCTGTCAATTAAGAAAAGCGTGTGATCACTATAAGCATTCAGTAGTAGATACAACAATAAGTACAACAATTACTTAAACTAACATGCTTTGGATAAAGGACCAGTGCCAGAAAAATTAAGTGAAGTGTGTGCGATCTTTATAGACATGATTTCTATCAATGTATGACACATGAAACTAAATAGCATATCGGACATGTTGAACAAAATAGCAAGTAGACCACGTAGATCATATAGGCATGTTTTCTACCCGTTCATGCAAGTATTAGAGTAACCCGATTCTCCAATTCACTAATTACCCAATTGTTTAGCTTATAAATTATTACAGAACTGGATAATGAATACAATTACAAACATTACATAAAGAATAACTGCAGGCCTAGACACAAGCCCAAGAAAAGTAACCCAGCACTGGCTGGGCCTTCAACAACCTCACTCTTCACACGACCAGGAGACCCAAATCCCGGTATAGCAGAACAATAGAGGATGCTTAAATCCGGCACCCATGTCCAACAACATGTATGACCCAATACCAGGCCCAAGATGCATGACTTACTCACTGGTGTCTTAACCATGCAAGGGACAACTACTCAGGGAATTAATTAAACACCTTTTCACACTTAATTCTGAAAGCTATAAGTAACAACAGTTCTAACCAAGACATATAAGATGGATCACATAAAACTCTAGAAAGTACAGAAGGCATATGTAAATGGGCTCATGCTAGGTTTTAAAGTGACAAGATTGAACATCATAGGCTAGCAAACTACTTCAAATAGAATTTCAAAGCAAAGCATAGTCTAGAATTAGCCTAAAAGACTTCAAACAATTAACATGAGAATCTAGCAAATTAATAGACAAGAACAAGTGAGATGCAGTTTTCACATGAAGTTTTTTTTAAACATGAGAGCCTAATAAGAATGTGGTCACCAACAGCATCAGCAACATGCTAGTGGGCATAGTTAAGAATAGTTGGCAAACATGTCACTTAGTTGAACATGAGACTAAACATATTGAGTATCAATCGTAGTACAAAGGTTCAAAACAATACCAGAACTCATAATAAGTGAAAATATATCGACTCCAGATTAATAGGATATGCAAGCACTAGGTCTGAACCACATATAGGAGAAGAGGCTAGATATTAAACCTCATCCTAGAAGTCTTAAGCCATATTAAGGAGCCCAAAATTGAACAAGTTAGGGGGCACGCGTTAAGTACAGGAAAGCATGTTTGTCTAACACCATGATCAAAAATTATCTCTAGGAAAGCATGAAGTTATACATGAATGATTCAATAGGAGTTAGAACACATTCTACTTGTGAATTGGTTTAGCACAAGAATCCAGAACAAGGCAGAAGATAAACTCAGGATAAACAATAGATATAAGCATTCAAACACACACAAACACTAGGCTAGACATGCTTAAGAAAGCCAGAGTCAGGGCTAGAATTTAGGCCAGTTGAGATGTTAGAAGAAACATAGAGTCACGAGAATAACTTCGTAGCAAATACAGCTGCAAACAGAGATGACATAGTAGCATGTTGATTCACAAAGGTTTCAGCGACATAGATATACATAGCATGAACACAAACGAATAGAGAATGAAACTGCAAGGGCCAAAGGAACTTACCAGTTATAAATTAATGGACAAGTAAGTAAGAAGAACAATTTCCAGCAATACTATAATCGTCGATAGAAAAATAGTAGCAATACCCCAAAATCCCAGTGTGTCAGAGTTCCTAAGGGTTTCAAGCGAACCCCGAGCAGTGCTCATACTGAAAAAGAAGCAACAATTGAATTTCGATGGCCTTGGCTTTTAGCCGGCCAAGGTCTCGGATTTTAGAATAGTATATAGAATGAGAGAATAAGAGAGTAACAATGTAATTTCAATGACCAAAGTTTGTTCAAAGGGAATTAGGGGAGGGGTTTATATAGTGGTAAAATCAGGCAAATAAACAAGGACAGAAATCAAGTAAACATGAATAAAAAGTAAAGTCTTGCATGCAAGTCAATAAAGTAACCGAAAAGGAAATAGATCAAACTCCATACCCTAGTTAGGGTTTAAAACTCAAAATCGGCCAACCGGTATGAAGAATCAAATTTTTCTTCGTGTATATGGACGAGATTTTGTCCAAATCTCCAAGATTGAGTTGAACGGGCCCGATTCAGAGAGATAGTACTTTCCAAGTTTAGGAAAGTACTAAGTAACACCACTTGACAAATTATTTGTGGAAATGTAGTTGTTTGAAATATGTGATAATGCACGACATCAAATAATTTTGATGAACTGATGACTGTGACGCATTTTGAGACATTGCAATTGATAACTAGAGGTTTTAGCCTATTATTTGCTCTCTTTTGCTTGGGTTTTGGGTAAACAATGCGTAAAGGTATTCCCGAAAACTAACTTAATGTGCTTTCTTGCAGGGTTTGGTCAAAATGAGGCAAAAAAGCCATAATCAACTCATGAAGGAGTCAAACTTGCACGAATCCAAGGCTGAGACTGGCGCGCTGAGAGCGGCAGAAAAGCGCGGCCGCGTAAGGACCATTGCTGAGGTGGCCACTATTACGCGGTCCGCGAAAGTAGATTTAGAGCAACTGCTTTCACTACTAAAATCATTGCTGACAGCGTTGGCAAAGTGCGGTCGCAAAATCTTTGGCGCGACTGCGAGGGGATTTTCGCTGAGAATGTAGTTCGAGGTTCAGAGACTCTACGGTTTGGGCTCAAATGAAGAACGTGGCCCACATCCAAATTACGCGACACGAATTGATCTTACACGGACGCGGAGGTAACTTCGCTAAGAGTGCATCTTGAGGTTCAGAGACCCTGCAAGTCGGGCTTAACTGAAGAACGCGGTCCACGTCCAAATTACGCGGCCGCAATGGAAGCACACGCGGACGTGGTTGAAATTATGCGGTCCGCAAAACTAAGCCCAATCCCAGCCCAGTATTGAAGAAATGTGGACCGTGCTAATTATTACGCGGCCGCAAAAGCTCAAGCGTGGACGCGGTCAGAATTATGCGTCCGCGAATCCCGTGCAGGGGCGGTTTTGTTCAAAAATTTCAGCTGTGTATAAATAGACCTTTTTTCCATTTTTAGGTTAAGTTTTGTTTAGCAGAGCACGTGAACGGTTGGTTTTTCCCTTTTTGGGTAGTTTTAGAGTAGATTTACCTTCGAACTTTAGATTTTTATCGTGTACTTTAATATTATGGCTTATATTTCATCTTTATCTTTGATTTCTGCTATTATTATTAGTAGCTAGACACCATAGCTAGGGTTGTGACCCAACCCTAGTGTGGTATTTGATGGGTCTTCAATTTTAGGGCTTAATTGTTTATGGGTTAGTGATATTTAGCCTAGTTCATGCTAAAATTATAGAATTAGTGGTTGTAAATACTGACTCATGCCTTTATAACTTAGGATCTTCTTGAGAAAGAGGGACTAAGTCTAGGAAAATTTGGCTAACAAGGAATTGGGTGAACTCAAGAGATTGATAGCCCCAATTAAAGGGTTAAACCTAGAGATAGTAATACCCGACCTGAGCCAATTTCACTTGTATTATATGAACACCCATTTGGGCTTGAGAAAGCCAAATCGGGCAAAGTCACTCAAACTACCGAGAGGTATAGAGTGAGCACTTATGTGTTATGATTATATCACGACCCCAATCATAGCAAGCTTGTCCTAGATTCTTGATACTCATTAGATACTCACCTAGGCGGAAGTCACTTTCCTAGTGCCTTTTAACACTTGAAAACGTTCACCAAAAATATTGTACTTGGCTTACACTTAGCATACAATAGTATAAAATTATAATAGAATCAATCTCAACAATGTTTGGAAGTTCAATTAGGAACAACAAGCACATCTAGATTAGTTAGATACCCAATTCCAAACCAAATTATCTCCCAGTGGAAATCGATCCTAACCTCGTTGGCTAAAACTGCATCGACCATCCTCCCTACTCTATAGTGGTGTAGGTTTGGCCTCGACCACTTTTTGGCGCCGTTGCCGGGGAGTTAGACGGTGTTGGCTATCTATCTAACTATTTGTGTGTCTTGTTTTTCTTTCCTTCTGCTTTTCTAACTTTTGTGTATCAATCGCTTTAGGTATCGAATGGATCATAATGATTCTCTCGAACATGTTCTTCCGGGGGGAGGAGGTAGATAACAATGGTGAGGATCAGGTTAATCTAGAACCTCAAGTCCAAAGAAGAGGCCGCCAGGCTAATGACAACATTCCAAACCCTCCCCCACCTCCTCCACGGGCAGCACACTGGGTGCTACCCAATGAAGGTTACGCAAGTGCAATTGTCCCGCCCCGGATTCGGGTGGGCAATTTTCAAATTAAAAATGTCATGCTGACCCTATTGGAGCAAATGGGATTTTTCACTGGAGCTCCTCATCAGAACACATACAAGCATCTAAAGGGTTTTGTAGACACATGCTGGGGGCGCAAGTAGACGAACGTGTCGGAGGACGCTCTGAGATTGAGACTTTTACCATTTTCACTTAGAGGAAAAGCTTTGGACTGGCTCGAGAGGCTACCCAACCACTCCATACACATGTGGGATGAGTTGGCAGAAAAGTTTTTCTCACCGTGTCATATGGCAGCATTGAGGGATGAGATCTTAGCCTTTAAACAAGAACCTAATGAACCCCTACATGAAATCTGGGAGCGATACCGGACAATGGTCAAGGAATGCCCAAACAATGATATGACTGAAGCAATGATTCAGCAGACATTCTATAGGGGCATCAACATGACCAATCAGTGTGTGGTGAATCAGCTAGCCGGGGGAAATTTTATGACAAAATGCCTTATACTGATGCTTGTGACATACTTGATGAGATGGCTGACACATCCTCAGTGTGGCAGAGTCGGGCAAATGTTCCTCAGGGTGACCCTAATGTCATCCATCTTCACAAGGAACTTCATGATCAGGGACAAGCCATAGCCGAGTTGACAACTACTATGAATCAGTTAGCAAAGGCCCAGCTTCAGCAAGTTCAAGTGACAAAGCAAGTAAATGCCATGGAAGGGGTAAATGTCATGGTCAATAAGAGGAGACAGCGTGGTCAACAAGTGAAAAACAATCAAGATCAATATGATCAAAGTGGAAGTGGTTACAATCAAGATGATTCTTATGATGATCAAAGTGAGGAAGTGTTATATGCCAATAAATAACAAGGTCAACAGAGCAATGCTCCAAATCAACAATAGAGATCGCAAGGGAACAATCAAAATTGGGGCAACTAAGGCCAAGGAAATTGGAACAATGGCAACAACAACAACTACTCGAAAAACTGGGGGAACAACAATTAAAATTGGGGGAACAACAATAACAATTGGGGCGGCAATGGAAAACAAGGGGGTTGGAATAATAATAATCAAGGCAACCGGGGGTCGGGCTTTCGAAGGCCCCCGTTGTATCAGCAACCCAACAATCCACCTCCATATTCGTCTCAAGGGAAAATTTCTTCAAACAATAAGATGGGGTGGATAGAGAGTATGTTAAAACAAATGATGGAAAGGAATGCTGACTCCGATGCCCAAATAGCCTCCCATATTACCTCTATTCGCAACTTGGAAGTACAAATGGGTCAAATTTCTTAAGCATTGAATACGCTCCCTGAGAGGGCACTACCAAGTGATATGGTAGTAAACTCTAAGGGTGGGAACAGTATAGGCCATGCTATGGCGGTGACCACAAGAAGCGGTAGAGGTAGAGATGCAAGTACCTCTAATCCAAAGAAGATTGTGAGTGATGATGTCGTGTTTCAAGAAGATGATGAGATTCAAGCCAATGATGAGAATGTGGATGATGAAGTGAGGATCGATATTGATGACAACATGGAGGAGACTCAAAATGATGTGAACCCGTCTAGGGAACACGTGATAGACATATCGGAAATGGTAGTGCCTAAAGACAAGGCCCCTTTGCCAAGGCCTCCTCCACCGTATCCTCAAAGGCTTGCAAAGCAAAATAATGAAAACCAATTCAAGAAGTTTATTGAGATGATGAAAAGTTTTTCAATAAATGTGACCTTGGTGGAAGCTCTCGAACAAATGCCGGGATATGCCAAGTTCATGAAGAACTTGGTAACTAAGAAGAGATCTATGAATTGTGAGACCATCAAAATGACTTATCAAGTGAGTGCCATAAGATCCCGGTTCCTTTACAATTCCATGCAACATTGGTAGCACCGATTTTGCAAAAGCCTTGTGTGATTTGGGAGCAAGTATTAATTTGATGCCATATTGCGTGTTCAAGACATTAGGTATTGGGAAACCAAGAGCTACCTCCATGAGATTACAAATGGCGTATCGGACAATGAAAAAGCCTCTTGGTATTATTAATGATGTTCTAGTCTGGGTCGACAAGTTTATTTTGCCTGCTGATTTTGTGATTCTCGACTACGAAGTCGACTATGAGGTGCCTATAATATTGAGGAGACCTTTCCTAGCAACAGGGAAGGCATTGGTTGATGTGGAAGCAGGGGAGCTCACCTTCCAAGTGGGTGATGAAAACGTTGTATTCCACATGTGCAAATCAATGAGGCAACCAAATAGAAATGAAGTTTTCTCTTTTGTGGATCTTGTGATGGAGGTGATCGTTGATGACACGAGCGCCATGATCAATGTGGAAGACCCTTTGGAAGTTGTGTTGTTAAACCATGAGGATGATTAAAAGGAAGGGTTGGTTGAATGTGTAAATGCGTTGCAAGGAATGGGATCCTACTCATATAGGCCCCGTAAACTTTCCTTGGACTTGGAAAACCGGAAGACTCCACCAACGAAGCCATCAATCGAGGAGCCACCAACATTGGAGTTGAAGCCTTTGCCTTCACACCTCAGGTATGAATTCTTAGGCCCTTCTTCCACATTACCTGTTATTCTTTATGCTTGCCTAACTAACGTGCAGGTAGACTCCCCCCTTGCAGTGCTTCAAAGAAGGAAAAAGGCAATTGGATGGACTGTGGATGACATTCGGGGTATACCCCCGCCTTTTGCATGCACAAAATTATACTAGAGGATAATGCAAATCCTCCGTGGAACATCAAAGGAGGTTGAATGAGGCTATGCAAGAGGTCGTCAAGAAGGAAACTATCAAGTGGCTTGATGCGGGGGTTCTGTACCCTATTTCGGATAGTTCATGGACTTCATCGGTACAATGTGTGCCGAAGAAGGGGGGTATGACGGTGGTCACAAATGAGAAAAATGAGTTGATACCNCAGTAGATGAAGGGTGTGTTTGGACTACAGAAAGCTAAACAAAGTGATCCGCAAAGACCACTTTCCATTGCCCTTTCTTGATCAAATGTTGGACAAACTTTCCGGGCGTGCCTACTATTGCTCTTTGGATGGGTACTCAGGGTACAACCAGATTCTCATTGCACCGGAAGACCAAGAGAAAACCACTTTCACATATCTGTATGGCACATTTGCATTCTCACGGATGCCGTTTGGTTTGTGTAATGCACCGACTACTTTTCAGCGGTCTATGATGGCAATATTTACAGATATGGTGGAGGACTTCCTAGAAGTGTTCATGGATGATTTTAGTGTTGTGGGGGACTCATTTGGAGAATTCTTGGATAATCTTGACAAAGTGTTGGCCCGATGTGAAGAGACCAACCTAGTGCTTAATTGGGAAAAATGCCACTTTATTGTCGAGGAGGGCATTGTCCTCAGCCATAAGATCTCAAAGAACGGTATTGAAGTGGACAAAGCAAAGATTGAAGTTATTTCAAACCTCCCTCCTCCTACTTCCATCAAGGGAGTTAGGAGCTTTCTTGGGCACACGGGGTTCTACCGAAGGTTCATCAAGGATTTCTCAAAAGTGGCGAACCACTTGTGCAACCTGCTAGAAAAGGATGCAAAGTTTGTGTTCAATGAAGATTGCATGAAAGATTTTGAGATTCTCAAGTATAAATTGACAACCACTCCCATCATTACTGCACCCAATTGGAGCTTGCCATTTGAGCTCATGTGCGATGCTAGTGACGTTGCGGTAGGAGCAGTTTTGGGGCGAAGGGTCAACAAGATATTTCATCCGGTCTATTATGCAAGAAAAATGATGAATGACGCCCAAGTCAATTATACGGTGACCGAGAAAGAGTTATTAGCCATTGTCTTCGCCATGGAAAAGTTCAGGCCATATCTCATGGCTGCCAAAGTGATTGTGCACACCGATCACGCGGCACTCCGTTACATGATGACCAAAAAGGACTCGAAGGCTAGGTTGATGAGATGGGTTCTTCTTGTTCAAGAGTTTGACCTTGCGATCATTGATAGAAAAAGAAGTGATAATCAAGTGGCAGACCCCTTGTCCCGCTTAGAAGAGGAGGGAAGGGCCCATGACGGCCTCAAAATTAATGATTTATTCCCGGATGAACAACTCCTCTCCGTGTCTTTGAATGGTATGCCTTGGTTCGCTGATGTGGCTAACTTTCTTATGACCGGCATTGTCTCGAGTGAGCTCTCTTCTAACTAAAGGAAGAAACTCAAACGGGACAACTTGGATTATTATTGGGACGAGCCCTATCTTTTCAAGATTTGCAATGATGGTGTGATCCGGAGATGTTTCCCGGAGGAGGAGCAAATTAATATTCTTGATGCTTGCCATTACTCGCCCTACGGTGCTAATCATGGTGGGGCGAGAACTGCTTCAAAGGTTCTTAGCTGTGGATTTTATTGGCCTACCCTGTATAAAGATGCAAGTGAGCTTGTTAAGAGGTGTGATAAATGCCAAAGAGCTGGTGGAATTTCCAAGAAGGATGAAATGCCTCTCACCACTATTCTTGAGATCGATATTTTTAACGTGTGGGGTATAGACTTCATGGGGCCTTTTGTGAGTTCGTGTTGTAACACTTACATTCTGGTGGCTATTGATTATGTTTCCAAGTGGGTTGAAGCCGTGGGTTTGCCCAAGAACGAGTCACGGAGTGTGGTGACGTTCTTAAAGAAACATATCTTTACACGGTTTGGCACTCCTCGGGAAATCATCAGTGATGGGGGTTCTCATTTATGCAATAAGGCCTTCGATACTACTTTCCAAGTATGGTGTCAATCATAAGGTGTCAACCCCTTATCATCCCCAGGCTAGTGGACAAGTTGAGGTCTCCAACAGGGAGATAAAGAGAATATTATCAAAAACTGTCAATGCAAATAGGACGGATTGGTCAAGAAAACTTGACGATGCTTTGTGGGCTTATAGAACTGCGTACAAGACTCCAATCGGTATGTCTCCATACCGGTTGGTATTTGGAAAAGCGTGTCATTTGCCGGTTGAATTAGAGCATAAAGCCATCTGGGGGCTGAAGAGGTTAACTCTTGAGTGGGATGTTGCAGCCAATCTTCGGGTGGAACAACTCAATAAACTAGATGAGTTCCGATTTCATGCCTATTCCAGCTCGTCCTTGTATAAGGACAAGATGAAGTACTTGCACCATAAATATGCACGAAACAAGGAATTCAAGAAGGGTGATTTGGTTCTTCTCTTCAACGTCCGGTTACGACTGTTTCCGGAAAGCTCAAGTGAAAATGGAGTGGCCCTTTTGAGGTGGTGCACATGACTCCGTTTGGTACTCTTGACTTGAAAAACAAAAAATGGTGAAATCTTCAGGGTTAATGGGCACCGAGTGAAGCATTACCTCGGCAAGTTTGATGTCAGCCATGTGGTGGCCTTGATCAATTTCCAATGATGTTGGTAACATGCGTCGTGCCGCGATGTTAAATCAGGCGCTTCTTGGGAGGCAACCCATGTGTTTGTTTTTTTTTGATTTTCTTCTTAGATCAGGCTTTATTTTGAACTAACTGGTTGTGAGCTTTGTGTAGGAATTGTTTGTGCAGTACAAGACTGTTGCTGGAAATATTTGCCTAAGTGTGGGGAATTACGCGGACCACGCTCAAAATTTTGCGGTCAGCAAGAGCTTTTCGTGGTGGCGCGAATTGTCAGCGACGGACTTGAAAAGTCGAGAATATCAACTCTCTGAAGTTATATTCGCGTCCGCGTTTGTAATTTTTTGGTCCGCATTGATCTTACGCGGTCGCGCCCATTAATCCGCTCTCAGCGGACCTGTTTCTGAAAAGGCTCTTCGAAAGGTAAAAAGCGCGGACCGCAGTGGAATTCTGCGGACTGCGCTTAGGTAAGTCGGTAGGACCTCTAGGGTTGGTATAAATAGGAAGTCCTTAGGAATTTTACACTTTTCGAACCCCACACTCTCACCAAAATAGAACACTATTCATCTTCCCCTTCTTACACTTTCAATTTCATATCTTATTAATCAAGAAGCAATTTCCTACTACAAATCCACATTTGGTATGCTCAAATATCTACATTAATTTCATCTTTTGATTTTCTTTTTCTTCTAGTTTTACTTTTTCTTTTTTAGGATTTAACACATGTCATGATTTCAAAATGATGCTTGATTGATGCTAAAATTGCTTGTGGGTAATGTTTAATGCTTAATGGGGGATATGGTTGTTCACTATGCCTATTAATTGCCTAAATATTGTCACTAAGTGAAACCCTAGGTCTTAAATAATTCATCAGTGCCAGTATGATTTGAATTTTACAGACCGCGGTCTCAATTATGCGGTCCGCCTTCATGCTTTTGTGCGAACTGGGTAGGCTTATATGTTCGCGGACGCAGTGATTTTTCCGCGGTCAGCGGTTGACTTTACGCGGCCGCGTCCATAATTTCGCGGACCGCGTTCATGAGCTTCAGAGAATTAACAAATTGATTCCGCGGCCGCGTTCAGTTTTACGCGATCCGCATCTGTTGTTTCGCGGCCGCACCCATTATTGCGTGGTCAGCGGAAACCAATGTTCAGAGAGTTGGTAGTCTGGTCCCAACTCTGTCGCGGCTGCATTCCTTTTTATGCAGACCGCGATGACCCTTCCACGGCCGCGCTTCTTTTTACACTGTCAGCGGACCCCTGCTTTGAGAAACACTGTGATCATTTCATCCGCTTTCCTTTGCTGATTCATTGAACCACAATACTAATGAGCTTTCACCGATTGTGTATGCAGATAATGGTGCAATCTCGTGGCGGTCCTGAGAAATCACAAGGGAGGGGAGATTCCTCCCGAGGCCGGGGCAGAAGGAAACAGACTGCACCCTTAGAACCTCAAAGGGTCATTGGCAGGAAGCAAACCCTCCGAAGACCTACTCTCGATTCTTCTGAGACTAGTGAATATGTCCCCTCTCGAGAGATTTCTGAAGGGGAAGCTACACAACCCCAACAAGAGGCTCAATCACAACCCTACCGCCTCGTCAATGAATCTACCTCCTTCTCTAGGTCATCTTATGTCTCAAGAGGAGGTAGTGAGACTTCGACACCACCTGCCCCACCTGCTGCAACTCCGACCTCAACAGCGGTTCCAATTAATATTGATGATGAAGAGGATGTCCCGGATGATGGGAGAGGTGGTGATACCCTGGTTGGAGGTTTTGTGAGATCAAGAAAGCCCACAGTATAGCAAGATAGATTTGTCAGTGAGAAAGCCTACCACAAGTTCTGGGAATGGTGGCCACAAAGGTCGCTCACCCTTGAGAGGGTTTTCATAGAAAGAGATCTTCTACCCCACAATCCCAATGTGAAAGAAGCAATTTGATGAAAGAATGGGGTGGAAATTCTTCACTAGCAAGCTACCGGAGGCTAATGAGTACTTAGTAAAAGAATTCTACGCCAATGTCGCCCACATCAAAAAGGGCACCTATGTGACTAAGGTAAGGAACTGGAAGATTAGATTTGATGGCAAGACACTGAACACATATGACGGGTTCGATGATGTGGAAGAATCCCTGTACTTGGAGAAGGTGGCATTAAATGAGGCAGCCCGTCCATGGCTTGCAGAGGTGATAGCCATCCCTGGGACAACACCAGCTTGGCTTACAGCTGGGTTCCAAATTGCTAGAAACACTATGAGCTTTGAAGCAAAAGGGTGGTGCACCTTTGTTTGCAGCCGACTAGACCCATCTCAGCATGACAGTGATATCCCAGACTCCCGGGCAATTGTTGTGGCTTCTATCATGGAGGGGTACCCGATAAATGTGGGAAACATCATGGCCAAAAACATCACCAAAGCTATCGGGAAGGAAGAAATATCATACCCGTTCCCCAACTTCCTCACCATGTATTTAGAGGACCAAGATGTAGAAGGGAGGGATTTTGACATCAAGGTGAAGACAAAAATGACCTTCTCTTGGTACAACCTTCAGGGAGCAGACAATCCCAAGTCCAAAGGCAAAGCCACTACCTCCGCTGGCCAGTCTGAAGAGAGAAGGGTAGTGGCCACTGGGTTTGAGCCTTCCACAGCTGAAGGTTCATCTGCTGCTATGACACCTCCTTCCTCAGGGCTATCTGTCTCTGCCCCACTATCTGTGCCTTCCTCCTCAGCTTACCCTCAGACTGTACTGCGGGTTAATCAGACTTTATCCAGCATCAACAACTGGATGCAGGTAGCTACATCAAAGCTATCTGCCTTATCCAGTGCAGTCGCAACACAGGTAGCTCCAGTACAGCTTTAGATGCCTTCGTTAGTGGAGGATTCATTGAAGAAGATCCTTGACAACCAAAAGAAAATTCTGGAGACTCTGGGTACTCATGAGAAGGTAATCAAGGAGATGGGAAAACAGGTCAAGAAGGTGAAGAAGAATCAAGAGCTATTAAAGAAGGACGTGGAGAAGCTTACTTCCGCCGGAGATATTCCTCTGGACCTCCTTATGGAGGAGATTGCCCCGGCAGCACAAATAACACATGCATCAGAGCGAGAGGCTGGCAGAGAGCCGGTGAGAAGCTTTGTGGTACTCCAGACTTAGGACTTGGAGATTCAGTTAAAGGATCCTGATGGAGCTGATGAGCCTACACAGTCTGAGGACCCTACCAGTGTACCTGATCCCATGCAGACAGAGACCACATAGGGAGTTTTCTTTACTCTCTATCCCTCCCCTGATCTTATTTTTACTTTTAGCATTGAGGACAATGCTAACATTTATTTGGGGGGTGGTCTTATTTTGATTTGATGACTAGCATGTAATAATTACGATACTATTTTTCTTTATTTTTTTTACTTATCGTTATTTTCATTTTCATTATTTTTTACTTTTGGTATGTATATAACTTTACCATTCCTTGAATATATTCATCCCCATTTTGTGTATATTCGTTTCACTCCCCTATTATACACATTCATTTTACTTTCCGTATTTTACTTTATAACTTCTTTTTTAATTTTCCTTAATAGCTTAGTTTCTTATTTCCTTTAGTAGTTTCTTTTTGAGTTTGTAGCCTCTTTTTATATTTTTAAGTGATCAAGAAGCCTTTGGTTTTTTTAATACCACGGTTCTTTCCAAAGGTGGATGTTGTGTGAACCGGGTGACTCTTCCCAACGATGGATAGCGTGACAACCTTCTTAAGAGATTGAGTCTGTTTTTCTTTCTGTTTTGATATATAGTAGTAATAACTAAAAGTGTCTCAAGTTGGTTTCACTTGGAACTAACACATTTACCTTCGACCTCATGGTTAGAGACAAGTTTGTTGACGAAATCAACTCTAGTTGTGACCTTTAAACTCTTGAGTTGACTAAAACTATCATCAAGTAGTTTCAGTGAGCCATTTGTGATTTTCAATCTTAGCTGAGGTTGTTGTGGGCCCTCGACTCTATTCTCTGTAACGATCTAGTAGCTTGAGAGGTGAGGTATTGAATGACAAGTCCAAGTCCCATGCCAATAAGTCTAGAACTTGCCCTGAATGTTTATCTAGGCGAAATTCTAAGTGTAGCTCGAATTAAGAAGTGATTGTAGGCTCTCCTTGGTCCCATTTGAATTGTGAAAGCTTCCATAGCCCACTTATATGATATCCCCAGTCAACCCATTTGAGCCTAAACCTTTTTCATTCAATAGCCATATCCCTTGGCACCCAATCTTTCTTTAGCATTCATGATGAGCAATTAGCAAAAATATAAGTTTGGGGGAGAGACGAGGATTTTTTTAAAAAGTGATGAAAAGTACAAAGAACAAAAAGAATTGATGATAATAAAAGGCAAAGCAAAGTATGAAGAGTTAAAAAGAAATATGTCAAAAAGAAAGAAAAGGTTGAAGGGATTCAAAGAAAACAATGTTGAAAGGCATGGAATGATGAGAAAAGGAGAAAAATAATTGTCATGGACAAGAAAGAGTCACAATGTCTCTCTCTAGTTCCACTGAGGAAGAATAATATGACTCAAAGAGTCAATAAAGTATGAATCGAAATGAGAAAATGGAGTGCTTAAGGAAAGATGAAACCATCATAGTTCATTGTGTCCTACCTTGATCCAAAAAGCCTTCATTATATCCCGCTAAAGCCCAGTATTATTTCAAGTTGAGTGAACTTGCATTAGTGGTGATTTACATAAGGGGAAAGCTTATGGTACATAGAGCCAGACTTGTGGCATTCTTTTGAGAATGATGAGCGCAGTTCTTTACAATCCTTGTTGTGAGTGTCACATTCTATAAAGTGAGATTTGCTCATCGGCTTTGAATTTTGATGATTCCAGTAGATCCGTATGGTGATTTTGGACTTAGGAGCGTTTCCAGAAAATTATGGAGGTCCATAGTGGAATTAGGCTTGAAATGGCAAAAGTCAAATTTTTGGGAAGTTTGACTGGGGGGTTGACTTTTGATATAGGGGTCAGATTCTGATAACTAGGGGTTTTAGCCTATTATTTACTCTCCTTTGCNATTAAAGAAGGACGTGGAGAAGCTTACTTCCGCCGGAGATATTCCTCTGGACCTCCTTATGGAGGAGATTGCCCCGGCAGCACAAATAACACATGCATCAGAGCGAGAGGCTGGCAGAGAGCCGGTGAGAAGCTTTGTGGTACTCCAGACTTAGGACTTGGAGATTCAGTTAAAGGATCCTGATGGAGCTGATGAGCCTACACAGTCTGAGGACCCTACCAGTGTACCTGATCCCATGCAGACAGAGACCACATAGGGAGTTTTCTTTACTCTCTATCCCTCCCCTGATCTTATTTTTACTTTTAGCATTGAGGACAATGCTAACTTCTATTTGGGGGGGGGGGGGTCTTATTTTGATTTGATGACTTTGATGACTGGCATGTAATAATTATGATACTATTTTTATTTCTATTTTGATATGCGTGACAACCTTCTTAAGGGATTGAGTCTATTTTTCTTTCTGTTTTGATATATAGTAGTAATGAATAAAAGTTTCTCAAGTAGGCTTCACTTGGCACTAGCACATTTACCTTCGACCCCATGGTTAGAGACAAGTTTGTTGACGAGATTAGCTCTAGTTGTGACCTTTAGACTCTTGAGTTGACTAAAACTATCATCAAAGGGTTTCTGTGAGCCATATGTGATCTTCAATCTTAGCTAGAGTTGTTGTGGGACCTCGACTCTATTCTCTTTAACAATCCAGTAGCTTGAGAGGTGAGGTATTGAATTGCAAGTCCAAGTCCCGTGCCAACAAGTCTAGAACTTACCCTGAATAGTTTTCTACCCGAAATTCTAAGTGTAGCTCGACTCGAGAAGTGACTATAGGCTCTCCTTGGTTCCATTTAAACTTTGAAAACTTTCGTAGCCTACCATTATGATATCCTTAGAAAACCCTATTGAGCCTAAGCCTTTTTCATTCAATAACCACATTACAAGCCCTCATATGTTTTATAATGACCCTCTCTTGGCACCCAATCTTTCCTTAGCATTCATGATGAACATTTGGCAAAAAACATAAGTTTGGGGGAGAGACGAGGAATTTCAAAGTGATGAAAGGTTCAAAGAACAAAAAGAATTGATGAAAAGGAAAGGCAAAGAAAAGATGAAAAACCAAAAAGAAGCATGTCAAAAAGAAAGTAAAGGTTGAAAGGATTCAAGAAAACAATGTTAAAAGGCATGGAATAAAAAAAAAAGAAAACAAAATAAAGGATAAAAATGATTGTCATGAAGAAGAAAGAGTGACAATGCGTCTCTATAGTTCCCCTAAGGACGAAGAAAATGATTCAAAAGAGTCAAGAAAGTATGAGCCGAAATGAGAAAATAGAGTGCTTAAGAAAAATGATACCATCATAGTTCATTATGTCCTACCTTGATCCAAAAAGCCTTCTTTACATCCCGCTAAAGCCCTATAGGATTTCAAGTTAAGTGAGCTTACATTAGTAGTAATTTACATGAGGGGCTAGCTTATGGTACTTAGAGCCGGACTTGTGACATTCTTTTGAGAGTGATGAGCGCACTTCTAGGATCCACAATGACCTACATGAGAGAGAGAGCTTCCTTGATGAATTGATTCAACTCTTGATGCTTTTGTGTCACATTAGAACTATGGAACTCAAGAAGTCATAGCATGATGTTGTTGATAATGCATTTGTGTTGAGGGTAATTGTTAGTCCCAATTGATGCTTGATGAAGTCACCTTAGGAAAGCTGAAATTTTCCTTTCTTTTTCTTGTGGATGTGGGAATTACCTTGTTTGCTTGAGGACAAGCAAAAGCTTAAGTTTGGGGGAGTTGATAACTAGGGGTTTTAGCCTATTATTTTCTCTCTTTTGCTTAGGTTTTGGGTCAAAAATGCATAAAGGTATTCCCAAAAACTAACTTAATGTGCTTGCTTGCAGGGTTTGGTCAAAATGAGGCAAAGAAGCCATAATCAACTTATGAAGGAGTCAAACTTGCACGAATCCAAGGCTGAGACTGGAGCGCTGAGAGCGGTAGAAAAGCACGGCCTCGTAAGGACCGCCGCTGAGGTGCCACTATTATGCGGTCCGTGAAAGTAGATTCAGAGAAGCTGCTTTCAGAACTAAAATCACCGCTGACCGCGTTGGAAAAGCGCAGCCTCGAGGGGCTTTTCGCTGAGAGTGTGGTTCGAGGTTCAGAGACTCTACAGTTTTGGCTCAAATGAAGAATGCGGCCCACGTCCAAATTATGCGGCCACAAATTGATCTTACGCGGATTCGAAGGGAATTTCGCTGAGAGCGCATCTTGAGGTTCAGAAACCCTATAAGTCGGGCTTAACTGAGGAACGTGGTCCGCATCCAAATTAGTAGCCGCAATGGAAGCACACGGGGACGCGGTTGAAATTACGTGGAAGCCCAATCCAAGCCCAATATTGAAGAAACACAGGCCGCGCTCATTATTACGAGGCCGCGAAAGCTCAAGTGTGGACGCGGTTAGAATTACGCATCCGCGAATCCTCCACAGGGGCATTTTTGTTTGGAAATTTCAGCTATGTATAAATAGACTTTGTTTTCCATTTTTAGGTTAAGTTTTGTTTAGTAGAGCACGTGAACGGATGGGTTTTCCTTTCTTGGGCAATTTTAGAGTAGATTTACCTTCAAACTTTAGATTTTCGTCTTGTACTTTAATATTATGGCTTATATTTCATCTTTATCTTTGATTTCTGCTGTTATTATGAGTAGCTATACCTTATAGCTAGGATTGCGACCCAACCCTAGTATGGGTATTTAATGGGTCTTGAATTTTAGGGCTTAATGGTTTATAGGTTAGTGATATTTAGCCTAGTTCATGCTAAAATTGTAGAATTAGTGGTTGCAAACACTGACTCATGCCTCTATGACTTAGGTTCTTCTTGATAAAGAGGGACTAAGTCTAGAAAAATTTGGCTAACAAGGAATTAGGGTGAACTCAAGAGATTCATAGCCCCAATTAAAGGGTTAAACCTAGAGATAGTAATACCCGACTTGAGCGAATTTCACTTGGATTGTATGAACACCCATTTGGGCTTGAGAAAGCGAAATCGGGCAAAGTCACTCAAACCACCGAGGTATAGAGTGAGCACTTATATGTGATGGTTATATCACGACCCCAATCATAACAAGCTTATCCTAGATTGTTGATACTCATTAGATAATCCCAAGGCGGAAGTAACTTCCCTAGTGCCTTTTAACACTTGAAAACTTTCACCAAAAATATTGTACTTAGCTTACACTTAGCATACAATAGTATAAAATTAGAATAGAATCAATCTCAATAATGTTTGGAAGTGAAATTAGAAACAACACGCACATCTAGATTAGTTAGATACCCAACTCCAAACCAAATTAACTCCCTGTGGAAATCGATCCCGACCTCATTGGGTAAAACTGCAACGACCATCCTCGCTACTCTATAGTGGTGTAGGTTTGGCCTCGACCATCAACCTCCTTGATTCGAGATTTTGAGGATCCTCCTCAAAATTCTGCCCCAATTTAAATGCATATTTCATGCAATATATTCTTTGGCAATTTCGAACATGACAAGATGAGGCAAACTTGTGATTTGCCCCAGTTTCTGACCATACGGGGAATGAAGACTTTATTATGATGTGATCGAACCCATAAGTCTGCCTACGTATCCCCTCTTAAACGAGAATCAGGTCAAGCGTAGTTCAGTTACATCAAATAGAAAATGCAAACATAATCTCAAATATAGTATCTCTTGACTGCGTCTGAATTGATGGGTTTTGGCCAGATCTCTCCATACATCTCTGCAAGTATAAGTGCTCCTCCTATCAATACCTGGTGAACCATATAAGGATCTTGCTAGTTGGGTGAGAATTTCCCCTTTGCTTTATCCTGATGTGGGAATATTCGCTTTAGTACCAACTGCTTTGGTGTGAATTGCCTCGACCTGACTTTTTTGTTGAAAGCTCTTGACATTCTATTCTGGTGGAGTTTATCGTGACATACCGCATTTATTTTTTTTCCATCAATGAGAGCTAGTTGTTCATACTGGGTTCGTACCCATTCTGCATCGTTGAGCTCAGCTTCTTGTATGATTCTTAAAGAAGGGATTTCCATTTTGGCGGCAATAACGGCTTCAGTACCATAAACCAGTAGATAGGGAGTTGCCCTAGTTGATGTACGAACTGTGGTGCGATACCCGAGCAAAGCGAATGGTAGCTTCTCGTGCCATTTTTTTTTAATTGTCTACCATTTTCATCAATATCTTCTTGATGTTCTTGTTGGCGGCTTCTACGGCTCCATTCATTTGCAGCCTGTATGCTGTAGAGTTTCGATACTTGATCTTGAATGTTTCGCACATGGCTTTAATCAAGTCGCTATTGTGATTGGAGACATTATCAGTAATGATCGACTCTAGTACTCCAAATTGACAAACAGTGCGGTCCCAACCAGAATCCGCTACAACCTTCTTAGTTACATCTTTATAAGATGCGACTTCAACCTATTTTGTGAAGTAGTCCATAGCCACCAGATTGAACCTATTTCCATTTGAAGCAGCGGGTGTGATTGGTCCGATGGCGTCCATACCCCAAGCGGAGAAGGGCCAGGGCGAACAAGTTGCAATAAGTTCGTTGGGTAGTACCCGTATCATGTCAGCATGTATCTGGCATTGGTGACACTTTTGAACATATTTGATGCAGTCCGTTTCCATAGTCATCCAGAAATACCCTGCTCTTAATATCTGCTTGGCCAAAATGAAACCATTCATGGGGGGTCCGCAGGTTCCGGCATGCATTTCCTCGAGCAATCTGGATGCCTCCTTGGCATCGACATATCGCAGTAATCCCAAGTCAGGAGTCCTTCTATATAGAATTCCTCCACTTTGAAAGAAGTGGCTGGCTAATCTACGTGGTAGCACTCTCTGGGTATTCTCCCTTTTCCAATACTCCTTGATGTCGTGGAATCACGGATTTTCGTCAATCTCTTCTTCAACATGAGCACAATAAGCCGACTGCTTATGAATTCCTATTGGGATAGGATCGATGAAATGCTTATATGGGTGTTGTATCATGGAAGACAATGTGGCTAGTGCATCTGCAAACTCATTCTAAATCCTTGGAACATGTTTGAATTCTATCTTGGTAAACCTCTTGATCAACTTTTGTATACAGTGCAAATATGGCAATATTTTGGTGTTCTTCGTAGCCCATTCCCTTAGAACCTGGTGCACCAAAAGATCTGAATCTCCGATTACCATGTCAATGGCCAATATGAGTCCCAGGATGCATGCCTCATATTCTGCCATATTGTTGGTGCATGGAAACCTGAGTTTTGCGGATACCAGATAGTGTTGACTGGTTTCTAAGATAACTCTGATACCTACTCCTTTGAAGTTTGCCTCTCTGTTGAAGAACATCCTCCAACCATCGTATGCCTAGGTGATATCTTCTCATACGAACGACACCTCCTCATCGGGAAAATATGTTTTCAATGGTTAGTATTCTCTGTCTACGGGATTTTCTGCCAAATAATCTGCCAATGCTTGCCCTTTGACTGCCTTCTTAGTTACATAGACAATGTCGAACTCACTCAGCAATATTTTCCACTTTGCAAACTTACCCTTAGGCATGGGTTTCTGAAAAATGTATTTTAGCGGATCCATCCTTGATATGAGATATATGGTGTATGCATAGAAATAATGTCTCAACTTCTGAGCTATCCATGTCAAAGCACAGCAGGTGGGTTCCAACAAAGAGTACCGGGCTTCATAAGGCATGAATTTCTTGCTCAGATATTATATTGCCTGCTCCTTCCTTCCAGTTTCATCATGTTGTCCCAGAACGCAACCAAAGGCCCCATCTAAAACAGACAAATAAAGTAGTAGAGGTCTTCCTGGTTCTAGTGGGACCGGAACGAGCAATTTAGATAAATACTCCTTGATTTTGTCAAAGTCCTTTTGGAATTCTTCAGTCCAACTTATTGCAGCAACTTTACTTAGCATTCTGAAGACTAGCTCACATATCACAATTGATTGTGCTATGAAGAAGCTGATATAATTGAGGCACCCTAGAAAACTCATCACATCTTTCTTATTCTTTGGAGGCGGAAAGTCCGGGATAGCTTTGACTTTTGATGGGTCTAACTCGATACCTCGGCGATTGACGATGAATCCTAACAACTTTCCAGTAGGGTCTCCGAAGGTACATTTTGCAGGATTCAAATTCAAATTGTATTTTTGAAGTCTATCAAAGAATTTCTTCTGGTCTACTATGTGATCCGAACTTCTTTTAGATTTGATGATAACATCATCCATGTACACCTCTATTTCCTTATGTATCATTTCATGGAAGATAGTCGTCATGGCCCTCAGGTAGGTGGCCCCAACATTCTTCAAACCAAACGGCATAATTTGTAACAGTATATTCCCCATGGTGTGATAAAGGTTAAATTTTCGAAATCCTCTTCATCCATCTAGATCTGATGGTATCCTGCGAAGCAATCCATAAAGGATTAGAGCTCATGCTTGGCACAATTTTCAATTAGTATGTGTATGATGGGATGCGGGAAATCATCTTTGGGACTTGCTCTGTTCAGGTCCCGGTAATCGACACATACTCTAACTTTCCCATCTTTCTTTAGAACTGGCGCAATGTTGGACAACCAAGTAGGGTATTTGACCACTCAGAGAACCTTGGCTTTGATTTGCTTGGCGACCTCCTCTTTTATCTTCAAACTCATATCCAGCTTGAACTTTCTGAGCTTCTGCTTTGCTGGTGGACATATAGGATCGGTGGGTAGTTTGTGAGATACTATAGATGTGCTTAAGCCAGTCATATCGTCGTAGGACCATGCAAAGATGTCTTCATATTCCTTTAGGAATCTGATATACTCTTTCTTCTCCGATGGTGATAGATGAATGCTTATGCACGTTTCCTTGACCCTTTCGAAATCCCCTAATTTAACGGCCTCAGTTTCCTCCAAATTAGACTTCGGTTTGTTTTCAAAGTTCTCTACTTCTATGATGATTTCCTCAGGCATTATATCATCTTCCAGATCCTCTGAATCACTGTCCTTATATTGCGTTGTCTTATTACATGTCACAACCATGGGTTCATCAGGATATGTAATATTCCTGCTGAAAAGAATGTAGAAAGATAATAATAAATATGAAAAGCAGTAATGCATTAATAAAACTTTAAGAATGTCAACAAGTATGACTCTATGGATCGAGTAATTATTTCAAAACAAAATACTGGAAAATGTCTTAAATGCTCAAAGCTATTTCAAAATAATTCATGCTAATTTGCCAGGCTACCTAGGAACTCGGCGAGCCCGAGATGGTGTAGCGGTCCAGTTCTTGAGAACAATTTCTTCTTCCACGGTCTGAATGGTAAGTTCTTCCTCCTCCTCCTCAACAATTGCACTGCAGTCCATATCTTCTTCATCTAGAAACAACTTCCTCATGCCAGCCAAAACCTCATCTTCCTCAGATCCCCACATCATGTCAGCCTGATGGGATGTCTGGTATAGAGGTGGTATGGGTTATTCTAGTAGATAATAAGCAGCATGCCATGGTGATGTCCAATCCTGATATTCTTGCCATGTGTATTCATATCCGAGTCCAAGAGTCATGCCATGGTACTGTGGTTGCACGAGTTTGGTGATTCCCCCAATCTTTTCATCGAGACCCTTGCCTGATTCATACCCCATCCAAAATAATATGCTTTCTATCTTTTTTCTCCACCATCGTTCCTTTCAATTGCATTAACCCGTTCAATACGATGGTATGTTTCTCCACCCAGCTTCCTTTTGTTTTTGATGACCGGAACGGTCTGGTTGGTGTAGATGGGGTTGCTTCCATCTCCATGGATGATCACCTCCTAATGATTCCACTCAAACTTTATTGCTTGGTGCAGAGTTCACACCACTTCCCTAGCTGCATGTGTCCATGGCCATCCTAACAATAGATTGTAAGTAGCAGATATATCTAGCATTTGGAACTCGACATCAAACCAAGTCGTACCCATTTGTAGATTGAGGTTGATTTCTCCAATGGTGGTTCTTTGAGATCCATCGAATGCCTTCACATTCATGCTTCCCATTCGTATCTCATGTAGGCCTTTACCCAGTCTCTTTAGAGTGGTCAATGGACATATGTTGAGACTTGAACCTCTATATATCAAGACCCTGACAATGAACTTATCTTCAAATTGCACCGTGATGTGCAACGCCCTGTTGTGGCTCAATCCTTCTGGTGGTAATTATCTTCGTGAAAAGTGATTTTGTGGCTCTCCAATACTTGTCCCACCATGTTAGCCATATCTCCACCAGTGATGCCGGCGGGTATATAAGCTTCACTTAACACCTTTATCAAAGCATTCTTGTGTGCCTATGCATTTTGCAACAGTGATAAGATGGATATTTGAGCGGGAATTATGTTCAAGTGGTAAACAACATAGTACTCCCTTGCCTATACTTTTCTCTAAAGATCGTCAGTGCCAGTCTCGACAACAGGCGGCTTAGGTGCAAATTCCTTGCTCATTTCTCCAAGATACTCAGGTGTGTAAACTCTGCCTGTTCTAATCATACCTTGCGCGGTACCTATTTCTTCCATTTTGGCTTTTCCCTTTCTCCTTGCTTCCGCAACATAATCCCATGGGACGACATGAGACTTGTAAGATGGCGTGGAAGCTACCATCACAGTGAAGCGTGTAGCTATCTCAACTTCAAATGGCGCCTGGGTTTGTACCACAACTAGCGTGAGGGTGACTGGAGATGTTTTAGGAGCGTCTCCCTCTCGGATAAGTCCAATGGACCCTTCCTGATCCCATTCCTTGTCAGTTTCTATCACATTCACTCCCTCACCTCTATGATCCGAGAGAGGGTTATTGAGAACATTTGGTTCAATTGTTTTTGCCTGTATAACCTTAGTGTCAATCAACGTCTGAATCTTGCCTTTCAACGTGCGATATTCCTCAATGTTATGACCTTTCATGCCTCAATGATAAGCACATGTTTTGTTGGGGTTGATCCACTGGGAGGGATTTTCCAGAACAACAGCAGGAATAAGGGTAACATAATCAACGACCTTCAATCTCTCATACAGTTTGTCTATGGGTTCAGCAATTAGGGTATATTGTCTAGGAGGTCTGCAGTCAAAATTTGGACGTGGCTTCAGGTAGTTTTGGCGGGCGGGTGGAGGTGAATGGTAATATACATGTTGAGTGTTGTAGGTATGGTAGGTGGTAGGGTATTGGTATTTTGGGGATGAGGGTTGATATGTGGGTGGAGGCGTTTGGTATGTAAGGGGAGACTTAGGGCCCTGGGCTACCATCACGGCACCCATTTCTTTCTTCGTTGAAATGCCTCCTGATTGCAATGCTTTATTTGTGGCCTGCACTGCCTCAAAATTGGTTACCATCCCATTCTTGATTCCTTCTTCTATTCTTTCTCCTAGCTTGATGATGTCGGAGAACTTGCGATTTTCAATGACTATTAACCTTTCATAATACTGTGGATCTTGAGCTCTAACAAATAAGTTGTTCATTTGTTCTTCTGGTCTTACATTTGCGGTCTCTGATCTCCAATGAGTATCATACTCGTGGAAGGTTTCGGTTGGTTTCTTCTTGAGGTTTTGAATGTAGAAAATCTCTGGCATGTTTTCCGTGTTGAACCTGAATCTATCCATGAAATCGGATGCCATACTCACCCAACTAACCCACTTCTTTGGGCTTTGACTGATATACCAAGACAAAGCATCTCCTATAAGGCTTTGTATGAATAGTTTCATGCAGATTTGTTCATTCTTGCCCACTCCTACAAGCTTGTCGCAATATGTGCTCAGATGAACCTTCAGATCACCGGTACCATCGACCATTTCGAACTTGGGAGGTTTGTAACCCTCTGGAAGTTCCACATCCGGCTGAATACATAGGTCCTCATAGTTTAGACCTTCAACGCCTTTGCCACTTTCAACACTCTACACTCTACCTGTGAGCGTTTTGAGCTCCTCCTCCATGTTTTTAATGAGCAGGTCCTTCTTTATTGATTCGGGCATGTATAGAGTTTGCTGCGGAGTATGGGGTAAAGTTTCAACATATATCGGGTTGCTTTGATGAGTTCCCAGAACTTGGGTATATGGTGGTCATTGGTTGAGTTTTGGGGATCGGGAGCGGATTGTGGTGCATGTTGGGGGGAGGGGGTATGATAAGTAGTGGTTTGAGAATATTGAGTTGGATGATGGTGTTGTTGTTGAGGGGTCGGTACTGGTGGCGGGTTAAGGTTCTGGGGAAGTGCGGGATTGTGATATTGGTGTGGTGTAGGAGGATTTGGTGGCGAATTTTGGTTTTGTTGGGTTTTGTGCTGGCGTTTGGTTCTAGGTAGTCGGGGTTTGTTGGTTGATGTCGGGAACATTGAGAGTGAGGGAGAGGTTTGCCAGATTTCGGATTGGCTCGAGCTTGCCCTGTAGTTCTAGGATTTTCTGCTCTAAACGTGAGACCAGTTCGTTCTGCTCTAGAGTACTTCTGCCATATGAAGATCCCACATTTTCTTCCATAGTAGCATTGTCTTACCTGATGCTCAAATCATCCATCTTCCCCTTTCCCTTGTTTTTCCTTTTCGGGTCGCTAGGTGGAGGATCTTTGGATCTTGTGTGGTATACTGATGATGCCAGTATACACGAACCAACCTTTCGAAATATGAATAATCAAAAAGAAAAGAAAAAGCAAAGGTAACCAAGTTAGTAAGGTAAAAGATAAAAGAGTATTTGCAGTATTTAAATATGTTTCGCAAAGTCATGCAATAATTTGCGTCCTAATTTTGGGGACCTCATTATGCCTGAGGTAGGCCTAAGCGACACATAGACTTGGAGAAAACTGATGCCAACTTTGCTTCATTTCATTAATGCAAAACTAGGCCAAAACAAACTTTTACTAAATCGATAATAATAATAAAGTTACTAATGGCATCAAGCCTTATTACATCTAAATTTAAATTAAGCTAGAAAGTAGTAAAGAGTATTACTCCTAGACTACTGGGTCCTTGAAGGACCTTCTCCATGCTTGGCCCTTTAGACCCCATCAATCAGGTTTCCCAAATCGTGCATATCCAACATATCCAACAGTAAGTAAGCTTTTGCCAGGTTCCCTCCTTCATCGTCGTTCATGCATTGACAATCCGAGAGTCTCTTTCTCATCTTCCCCTCTAGCTCCATCAGTCCTTGTTCCAAGTATTCCAATCTTTCTGTTGACTTAGTGGCAATCTCGTTTCATTCCCTTATCGCCTCCATGTTTACTTTGTGTTGCTCCATATGTTTAGCTTCAGAATAGAACACCCTTTTGCGTAGCCTTTTGTACTTAACTTGTGCCTCAACCACTTCATCTATGATCCTATCCTTTATATTGACTCCTGGCATGACGTCCCCTGCTACGTCGTCTTCCAACCATGATAGATATTAGTACATATGATCAATATGATTTCTGTATAGCTCAATAGTTTCTCCTTCAACGATGATCTTTTGGTTCCACATATGTTGCGCCTCAAACTTGAATGGAATGGCATCTCCCTTGAAATATGCTTTGTACTGGACCATGTTGGAAACTCGAGGTATGCCTTGTTTCCTCCCAGCTTGTCTCATTACCGTTATCGGAGCGTAAGGATAAATGCCCCGCAACCTAATCAATACCAAATAAGTAGTCCCCATTGACCTGATGATGAACTCACTACTAAGAAACCATTCAAACATCCAATGTACCTGCTCGTTTGTCAGATTGCTGAAGAAACACACCCAACTTACCGCATTCCCAGGTTGTGCAAACCTGTCTGGGATAAACATCATTTTCTTTAGGTGATGGTTAGCTATGTAGTCATTCAGTGGTCTTCGCAGAAGCTCTTGACGGTACTCTCCTCTCTGAAAGTGTTCTAGCAGCCAGACTTGTAGCAATAGATTATAACCCTCAAAATGTCCAAATCCCTGCTTGTACCGATCTAGAGCATGGTACATCTCAGCTAAGATCATAGGGATGGTGGTATAAGTTTGTCCCTCGATGCCGTCCATCAAGGTACTGGCGACCATGGCTAAGTGAGTATGAATCATTCCTCTTTTCATTGGAAATATCAGCAGCCCCAAAAAGCAGACGACGAACACATTAACCCGGCGGTGCACCCAACCCAAGGAAGTCATGGCAAGTTCATCATGGCGAAGACGATACGACTTGCTATTCCCATAATGCTCGTAAATAAATTCAAAAGGGATGTATGATTTCTTTAGACATAGCAGTTCATCATTCTTCTTAAAACCCAACATTTTCAGAAAACAGCGGGGGGTGCAATTCTCTTGTCCTAGTAATCCCGTACTATCCCATGGAAACTTGGCGAAGCCTCCTATTTCTTCCAAGAAAGGAGTCATTTCTATATTTCCAAATCGGAAAACATCTCTTTTCTCATCCCAGAACATAATAGCGTCCTCAATCAATTCCATATTTGGTCGAACATTTAGCAAGGATGGCAGTTCAACAAGTACTCTTCTCACATGATTTTTGTTGCAAGGAGCAAGGCCTTTCCACCAATCAAGTAGCAAAGGTGGGATGTTTTGGACCATACCAAACTTGGGGATTTCGTGCTTCATTTTCTACAAACAAACAAAAGTTAGCCCTTTCCCCCTCCAGATTTGACTACTTACGCAATAATGATCAACACGTTGGCACATTTTCTCCAAGTGATGCACCTAATATGATAGTGTCCCTTGGGATTGTGGAAATCCCGTCGGACTTTGGACAAGGTTCATCTTAGCGGGTTGTTACATTAACAACGTTTTAACTTGTACTAGGTTTAGTATGATGCATGTACATTTCAAATTGGAGTAGGGTATCTTGAAAGGTCTATACTGATATTCCCAAGTGGACAACTTGAGAGGGAAAAGCACAGGACCATTGATTGCATTGCTGATCGACTAGTCTACCGCAAGTAAGCCTTTTCGATTTAAAAGGGTAATTTTCAGGAAAGCGTGGACACTCATCAAGCGCCGCTATGTTGATAATTGGCACGAGTGGAGTATGCTGTGGAGCATACTTTATGCAAAAATAATAACATGTTGCCAAGTATTTGCATGATAAAATATGTAAAAGCAGTAAATAAAATATCAAAAGTAAACATGAAAAGAAGAGAGAAGAAAGACAAAAGAAAGAAGTCAGTTTAGTTCATGAAACAATGTGCGAGAACGTAATGAAGCAGGTAAGGAAGTAGGAGAATAGGGGAAATGATATCATAGCAAATTTAAACAAATTAAGGCGAATAAAGGAAGGGATGTGCATGTAATAGCAGTTTTAAAACAAATAAAGAAAAAGAAAGTAATCCACATAAGTCAAGTTCATTATGGTAAAATCCTAAGTATCCCCAGCGGCGTTGCCATGCTGTCGCGCCCCATTTTCTCGCAAAAGCGGATTTCAACATGTGACATCTCTTTTAAAATGAGGTATTAAAGGAGAAGAGTCGCCACCTAATAATTTTGAGGTGCGTTAGGGCACCTATTTGCAAATGACTCTGTTTGACTAGTCCGTGTGACCAAAGATCGGGTAAGGGATTAAATTACCTCAAAGAGAAGGTGTTAGGCACTCTTCAAGGTCCACAACTGTATGTCCCGGCTAAACTTTAGACTCTGTGGATTATAAAGTTAAGCTAGGTGATCAAATAAATAAAGGGATATTTAGAAGTCGAAGAGTCTTATTAAAACATGTAATGATTGGTACAAATCTTAATGACTACAGGGATACAACTTCAATGGCCTAAGCTAAATGACTAAGTGTAAATAATAAGTACATAAAGAAAAAAAGGGAGAGGGGGTCCTAAGTTTTTTAGCCAAAAGGATCACACCGAGCAACATAAATAATACTTCGCAACCCCCTTAAGTAGGTGTTGCTCATATTATTCAGTGGGTACAAACTATCATCTCCTGCTACCCGATTAATATGTTAAAAGTTGTTTACCTAAAGCGCTCTAATTCAATTCTAAATCGAACCCTATGCGTGCTTTACCCGTCCTATGCCTATGGTCCAAGAGGTTTTGGACCTACTACTTTGGTAGTTCTAGACCTTCCTTAGGCTGCTCAAAATGAGAAAACTAGGCGCGCACTCAAAAACAATAGGACTACATATAATCAACACCAAAGGCCCAAGTTTACCTCCTCATATAGATATGAATGCATGCCATCAATTAGGCAAACAGTTATAGCTTAGGCCAGTGATGTTCAGATTATTTGAACGGACAACTATAGACAGGTAGGCTTGGAGTTAAGGCATGTTAAATTATTCAAGACCTATAGGCATAGCAATTCAGTAGTTAACACTTACCTCTACAGGCAGGATTCCTAAGCGACCAATAGCTATTCTTAGATACATAGTTCTATTAAAGAATCCTATAGTCATGCTTTCTAGGTGAGTACTAGCTTCCTTTAGACATTATCTCTAGTGAAGTAGTTGAGAAGGAAAAATCGTTCATTTATCCCTATAGGTAGGATTTCTAATAGTTAACAATTAGACTTGGTTTTGTAACACTTTATCCTTATAGGCATATCATCTAAATGAGGCTGTACAAAGAAAAATAATAGAAGCAACTAATTAATTAGTTAACTCTATAGTCATGGTATCTAGATGAGTATAGCAAAGGCGTGTATTATTGTACCCTATAGGCATGCCGTCTATTAAGCAAAGAGTGTGATCACTATAAGCATTCAGTTGTAGATACGACAATAAGTAGATCAGTTACTTAAACTAACAAGCTTTGAATAAAGCACCAGTGCCAGAAAAATTAAGCAAAGTATGTACGATCCTTATAGACATGATTTCTATCAATGTACAACATATGAAATTAAATAGCATATAACACATGTTGAACAAAATAGCAAGTAGATCATATAGACCCTATAGGCGTGTTTTCTAGCAGTTCATGCAAGTATTAGAGTACCCTAATTCCCCAATTCACTAATTCCCCAATTGTTTAGTTTACAAATTATTACAGAACGGGATAATGAATACAATTATAAACATTACATAAAGAATAATTGCAGGCCTAGAAACAAGCCCAAACAAGTAACCCAGCACTGGCTAGGCCTTCAACAACATCACTCTTTACATGACCATCAGACCCAAATCCCGGGCTTAGCAGAGCAATAGAGGATGCTTAAATTTGGCATCCAGGTCCAACAACATGTATGGCCCAATATGAGGCCCAAGATGCATGACTTACCCACTGGTGTCTTTACCATGCAAGGGAGAACTACTCAGGGTATTAATTAAACATTTTTTCACACTTAATTCTGAAAGTTGTAAGTAACAACAATTCTAATCAAGACATATAAGCAGGATCACATGAAACTCTAGAATGTGCAGAAGGCATACGTAAATGGGCTCATGCTAGGTTTTAAAGTGACAGGATTGAACATAATAGGCTAGCAAACTACTTCAAATAGAATTTCAAAGCAAAGCATAGTCTAGAATTAGCCTAAAAGACTTCAAACAATTAAAATGAGAATCTAGCAAATTCATAGATAGGAACAAGTGAGATGCAGTTTTCACATGAATTTGTTTTTTAAAACATGAGAGCCTAATGAGAATGTGGTCACCAACAACATATCAACAGGCTAGTGGGCATAGTTAAGAGCAGTTGGCAAACATGTCACTTTATTGAACATTAGACTTAACATATTAAGTATTAATCGTAGTACAAAGGCTCAAAACAATACCAGAACTAATAATAAGTGAAAATACATCGACTCTAGATTAACAGGATATACAAGCACTAGGTTTGAACCACATATAGGAGAAGAGGCTAAATATTAAACCTCATCCTAGAATTCTTAAGACATATTAAGGATCACAAAATTGAACAAGTTAGGGAGCATACATTAAGTACAGGAAATCATGTTTGGCTAACACCATGATCAAAAATTAACTCTAGGAAAGCATAAAGTTATACATGAATGATTCAACAGGAGTTAGAACACATTCTACTTGTGAATTGGTTTATCACAAGAATCCAGAACAAGGCAAAAGATAAACTCAGGATAAGCAACAGATATAAGCATTCAAACACACANCAACAACATCACTCTTTACATGACCATCAGACCCAAATCCCGGGCTTAGCAGAGCAATAGAGGATGCTTAAATTTGGCATCCAGGTCCAACAACATGTATGGCCCAATATGAGGCCCAAGATGCATGACTTACCCACTGGTGTCTTTACCATGCAAGGGAGAACTACTCAGGGTATTAATTAAACATTTTTTCACACTTAATTCTGAAAGTTGTAAGTAACAACAATTCTAATCAAGACATATAAGCAGGATCACATGAAACTCTAGAATGTGCAGAAGGCATACGTAAATGGGCTCATGCTAGGTTTTAAAGTGACAGGATTGAACATAATAGGCTAGCAAACTACTTCAAATAGAATTTCAAAGCAAAGCATAGTCTAGAATTAGCCTAAAAGACTTCAAACAATTAAAATGAGAATCTAGCAAATTCATAGATAGGAACAAGTGAGATGCAGTTTTCACATGAATTTGTTTTTTAAAACATGAGAGCCTAATGAGAATGTGGTCACCAACAACATATCAACAGGCTAGTGGGCATAGTTAAGAGCAGTTGGCAAACATGTCACTTTATTGAACATTAGACTTAACATATTAAGTATTAATCGTAGTACAAAGGCTCAAAACAATACCAGAACTAATAATAAGTGAAAATACATCGACTCTAGATTAACAGGATATACAAGCACTAGGTTTGAACCACATATAGGAGAAGAGGCTAAATATTAAACCTCATCCTAGAATTCTTAAGACATATTAAGGATCACAAAATTGAACAAGTTAGGGAGCATACATTAAGTACAGGAAATCATGTTTGGCTAACACCATGATCAAAAATTAACTCTAGGAAAGCATAAAGTTATACATGAATGATTCAACAGGAGTTAGAACACATTCTACTTGTGAATTGGTTTATCACAAGAATCCAGAACAAGGCAAAAGATAAACTCAGGATAAGCAACAGATATAAGCATTCAGACACACAAAAACACTAGGCTAGACATTCTTAAGAAAGCCAGAGTCAGGGCTAGAATTCAGGCCAGTTGAGAGGCTAGAAGAAACATAGAGTTACGAGAATAACTTTAGAGCAAATAGAGCTGCAAACAGAGATGACATAGTAGCATGTTGATTCACAAAGGTTTCTGTGACATAGATATACACAGCATGAACTCAAACAGATAGAGAATGAAACTGCAAGGGCCAAAGGAACTTACCAGTTATAAATTAGTGGGAAAGTAAGTAAGAAGACCAATTTCCAGCAATACTTTAATCGTCAATAGCAAAAGAGCAGCAATACCCCAAAATCTCAGTGCGTCAGAGTTCCTAAGGGTTTCAAGCGAACCCCGGGCAGTGCTCACAGTGAGAAAGGAGCAACAATTAAAATCCGGTGGCCTTGGCTATCAGCCGACCAAGGTCTCAAATTTCAGAATAGTAAATAGAATGAGAGAATAAGAGAGTAACAATAGTTAATTTCAATGACCAAAGTTTGTTTAAAGGGATTTCGGGGAGGGGTATATATAGTGGTAAAATCAAGCAGATAAACAAGGAAAGAAATCAAGTAAACATGAATAAAAAAAAGTAAACTCTCGCATACAAGTTAGTAAAGTAAGCGGAAAGGAAAGAAATCAAACTTCAAACCATAGTTATGGTTTAAAACACAAAATCGGCCAACAGCTATGAAGAATCAAGCTTTTGTTCATGTATATGGATGGAATTTTGTCCAAAATCTCAAAGATTGAGTTGTACGGGCCCGATTCTGAGATATAGTACTTGCCAAGTTTAGGCAAGTACTAAGTAACACCATTGTTGCGTAGTTGTTGATGCGGTAACACAAATAAGGAAGGTGAATCACAAGGAGATTCAATTGCCTAGCCGGAATGAGAGAATGATTAGAGATGAGGCGGCTAGGATTTCTTAGGGGAAGAAGGATTAGGAGTGTCTGAGGGTGGTAGAGATAGGAAATGGGGTCTAGGGTTTGGGTTACGGGATATAAGGGGAAGTGGGGTTTTATTATGGGTCGTTGATCATCTGAGATCAACGGCCATGATCAATGGGAGATGAGGTGGGTTAGGAGAACGGGTCCTAATCGAGTTATAGGATTAGAGGGGATCTGGTTTGGGTTGGGGCGTTTATTGGAGATGGGCCAGCTATTTTTGGCCTCGACTTGGTCCGAAATTAACTCAAAATAGTGTTATAAATTAAATACATAAAATTTATTAATAAAATAATTTATAAAAAACTTTTAATAGATAATAAAATATCACTTGTGCAATAAAGTGATTGAAAATAATTATTTAATATTAAAAAAAATATAAAAATGCTATTTGGCGCAAATAATGTGAAAAAATATAATTATGTATAGCACATCGGCTATTATTGAAAAATAGTCCTAAAATACAAATATAACAATATAAAATAAGGTAATAATACTATGAAACCTATATGTGGATACTAAAAATAAGTTTAAATAATATGAAAGGATAATTAATAATTAATCAAGTAATTAAAATGCAAGGAAATTAATTTAATGCTCTAAAATTTGTGGAACATTATAGAGAATACTTGTATAACTCTTGTAAATTAAGTAATGATGCTAAATGCTATTTTGAAGGTATAAATACTATTTGAAATAACCTATGAGGGCAAAATTGGGTATCAACAATGCCCTATTCAGTTTTCAAGACTTTGGGGATTGGGCAACTAAGGCCCACCTCTATGAGATTGCAAATGGCCGATCATACGATGAAGAGACCCTTGGGAGTTATTGAAGATGTCTTGGTTCGTGTTGATAAATTCATTCTTCCGGCGGATTTTGTCATTCTAGATTGTGAAGTTGATTATGAGGTGTCTATTATTCTTAGAAGACATTTCCTTGCTATGTGGAAGGCTCTTTGTGATGTTGAAGCCGGAGAACTTACATTCCGGGTTGGTGATGCAAAACGTGGCTTTCCATGTGTGTAAGCCAATGAAGCAACCAAATAGCAATGAGGTGTGCTCTTTTGTGGACTTGGTGACCGATGTTATTGTTGATGACACAAGTGCTATACTCAATGTTGGTGATTTGTTGGAGGCCGTCTTGCTCAACTTTGACGATGACGAGATGGATGGCTTCATGGAATGTGTGAACTCTTAGCAAGGAATGGATTTGTACAACTATGCATCCTGGAAATTGTCCTTGGATCTTGAAAATAGGACAACTCCTCCTACAAAGCCTTCTATTGAAGAGCCTCCTACCTTGGAGTTGAAGCCATTGCCTCCACATCTTTGGTATGAATTTCTTGGCCCTTATTCTACTTTACCGGTTATTCTTTCCTCTTGTTTGACTAACGTGTAGGTAGATTTCATATTGGCAGTGCTACAAAAGAGGAAGAAGGCTATTGGGTGGACATTGGCAAATATTCGGGGGATAATCCCCGCCTTTTGCATGCATAAGATCAAGTTAGAGGATGGAACCAAACCATCTATTGAACATCAAAGGAGACTCAATGAGGCTATGCAAGAAGTTGTCAAGAAGGAGATTATCAAGTGGTTGGATGCCGGGGTTGTCTACCCCATCTCCGATAGTTCGTGGACTTCTCCGGTTCAATGTGTCCCAAAGAAGGGGGCATGGCGGTGGTCACCAATTACAAGAATGAGTTGTTTCCTACCAGAACGGTGACCAGATGGAGGTTGTGTATGGACTATCGCAAGCTCAACAAAATCAAAAGGAAGGATCACTTTCCACTTCCTTTCTTATATCAAATGCTTGATAGATTGGCCGGTCATACTTTCTATTGATTTCATGATGGCTATTCGGGCTACAACCAAATTCCTATTGCTCCGGAAGATCAAGAGAAAACAACCTTTACATTTCCCTTTGGTACTTTTGCCTTCAAGCAGATACCTTTTGGTTTGTGCAATGCACCGATGACCTTTCAAAGGTATATGATGGTTAACTTCACGGACATGGTGGAGGACTACCTTAAAGTTTTCATCGATGACTTCTCGGTGTTTGGAGATTCTCTTAATGATTGTCTTGCAAATTTGGATAAAGTGTTGGCTGGATGTGAAGAAACAAATTTGGTGCTTAATTGGGAGAAATGCTATTTCATGGTCGAGGAAGGCATTGTCCTTGGCCAAAAAATCTCAAAGAATGTAACTAAAGTTGACAAGGCAAAGATTGAGGTGATTTCTTAACTTTCACCTCCAACTTCAGTGAAGGGTGTGCGGAGTTTCTTAGGCCACACGGGATTTTACCAGCGTTTCATCAAAGATTTTTCTAAGGTGGTGAACCCGTTATGCAAGATTCTTGAGAAGGATGCTAAATTCAAGTTCAATGATGATTGCATGAGAGATTTTGAATTGTTGAAGTTCAAGTTGACAACTACTCCCATTATCATTGCTCCAAATTGGAGTGTCCCTTTTGAACTCATGTGTGATGCAAGTGACATAGCGATTGGGGTAGTTTTGGGGAAACGCATCAACAAATTTTTTCATCCGGTCTACTCTGCTAGTAAGAACATGAATAGTTCCCAAGTAAACTATACCGTTACAGAGAAAGAGCTCCTTGTCATTGTGTTTGTAATTGAGAAGTTCCACCCGTACTTAATGGGTGCAAAAGTCATTGTCCACAAGGATCATGCGACGCTTCGTTATCTTATGAGAAAGAAGGAATCCAAAGCTCGGTTGATGAGATGGGTGCTTTTGTTGCAATAGTTTGATATTAACATCCAAGATAGAAAAGGGAGTGAAAACCAAGTGGTAGACCACTTGCCTTGTTTGGAGGAAGAGAGGAGGCCGCATGATGGCCTTGAAATTAATGACTCCTTACCCGATGAGCAACTTTTGGCTATTTCAATGAAAAAGGTGCCATGGTTCGCGGATCTAGCAAATTGTCTTGTGTGTTGAATCATTGCGGATGAGTTCTCTTCAAACCAAAGGAAGAAGCTCAAACGGGATTGTCAAGATTATTATTGGGATGAACCATACCTTTTCCGGATTTGTACGGATGTGGTGATTAGAAGATGTGTACCGGAAGAAGAGCAAGGTGAAATTCTTGGGGCTTGTCATTCTTTGCCATATGCTGGAGTAAGAATGGAGGCCAAAGTGCTTAGTTGCGTATTCTATTGGCCCACTCTTTGCAAGGATTCAAGTGAGCTAGTGAAAAGATGTGATGAATGTCAACGGGCCGGTGGAATCCCAAAGAAGAATGAAATGCCTCTCACAACCATATTGGAGATTGTTATTTTCGACGTGTGGGGTATTGACTTCATGGGACCTTTTGTGAGTTCTTGTGGAAACACCTACATCTTGGTCGCGGTTGGTTATGTGTCAAAATAGGTTGAGGCCGCTGCTTTACCCAACAATGAGGCGAGTAGTGTGGTGGCTTTCTTGAAGAAGAATATTTTCACACGGTTTGGTACTCCACGTGCTATTATAAGCGATTGGGGGTCACATTTTTGCAATAAGGCTTTCAACACCTTGCTTAGCAAGTATGGTGTTACTCACAATGTCACGACTCCTTATCACCCACAAGCTAGTGGGCAAGTGGATGTTTCCAACTAGGAGATAAAGAGTATCTTGTCCAAAACGGTGAATGCTAATCTGACGGATTGGTACAAGAAGCTTGATGATGCATTATGGGCTTATCGGACGGATTACAAAACACCTATCGGAATGTCTCCGTACCGTTTGGTGTTCATAAAAGTTTGTCATCTTCCGGTTGAACTAGAGCACAAGTCCATGTGGGCTCTAAAGAAGTTAAATCTTGATTGGGATGTAGCCGCTAACTTGAGGGTTGTACATTTGAATGAATTTGATGAGTTCCGGTACCATGCTTATGCAAGTTCATCCTTGTACAAATAAAATATGAAATATCTTCATGACAAATACATTTGGAACAAAGCATTCAAGGTGGGCGATCTTGTATTGTTGTTTAACTCAAGGTTGAGGATGTTTCCCGGGAAGCTAAAGTCTAAATGGAGTGGTCCTTTTGAAATTGTGGGTGTGACACCTTTTGGTGCATTATACTTGAAGAATAAAAACAATGAAGTATTCTAAGTCAATGGTCACCGGGTGAAGCACTATTTGGGAAAGGTTGGAGATAGCCACATCGTGGCGGTCATTCATTTCAATTGATGGTATTCTGCGTCGTGCCGCGATGTTAAATCAGCATTTCTTGGGAGGCAACCCATGTTTCTTTTCCTTTGTTCTTTAGTAGCTAGGTGGTATTTTTGTTCTAACTTGATTTGAAGTGTGCTACAGGGCTGAGTGTGATTTACAGGAATTGTGGACAGAAATCTGGCTAAGTGTTGCAAGAATTGCATACCGCAGTTGATTTGTGCGGACTGAACATTTATGGTTGCTGCAACGAAAGTGCAATGCGACCGCACAATTATCTTACGGACCGCACAAATGAAAGGTTTAAAATGTAAACTCTCTAAAGTTTAGGTTGTTAGAGAAAAGGTCCAAGTGCGACCGCAAAGGGAAATCTGCGGCCGTAACATGAAATCTGCGGTCGCACACAAAATTGTGCGGACCGCAGATGAGATGATGAGTTATGGTCACCAGGTAACAGAGTTCATACCGGACATGAAATTGTACAGTTGCACTCGCTCTTCTTTCCTTAGCAATCCAACTCGTATAAATAGAGGAACATGGGCATTTGTTACGTTTTTTTTACTCTCTGAGCATAGAAATAGTGCCCTCTTGAAATATCTTGGTGATTTAACCTATCCACACACACAATATCCTTTTTCAGTCACTCATTACACTCATTCATCTGGTATGCTTCAATTCATTGTTAATCTTTTTCTTTTAATTTATAGATTTTTAGTTATTTGTAGGCAATTAGTCATTAGAATTCAATTGTGTATCCATGTGGGGTTAAATTTGTAATGGGTTAAATAATACATGATCTATGGGAACTGGGTTAACATATTTTCATGCTTCTATGATGTTTCCATGTCTAATTTTGCACGAAATTGAAAAACCTAGAATGAAACAACTGAATTGTTCGTAATTTTTGTATTCTGCGGCCGCACCCGAATTTGTGCAGTCCGCAGAAATTGATTTTAGGGTAGCATTAGTGAAGAAGGGATCTGTGGCCGCAGGGTAAAATATGCGGACCGCAGAATTCCCATTGCGGCGGCAGAAATGCATTTTTACTGTCATCAGAGAGTCCCTATTTTGAGACTCCAATATGCGGCCGCAAGTTTAATTGTGCGGACCGCAGAAATCGTGTTGCGGCCTCACATCAGCCAACTCTCTGTCATCAGAGAGTTGGCATTTGTTGGGTCTCAGAGGTGCGGCCGCAAGTGGAATTGTGCTGACCTCACTCGACTTTTGCTGCCGCAAAACCAAATTGTGCGGTTCGTAAGTAATCATCTGCGGCCGCAAAGAAACTGTGCGGACCGTAGATCTGGTTTCCTGCAAGCATTATTTGACTGTGTACCCTCACTGTGTCTTCTGGTTTATAGCTTACTTGAAAATCTTCTGTGTATGTCTGAAAACTAAATTGCAACTAACAATCGCTTTTGCTTGATACAGACAATGGTTTGATCTAGAGGACGCGACGACACATCTAATGGGAAAGGTGAACCTTCTCGGGGTCGAGCTAAGAGTGCATTGCCTCTTGGCAGAGAAAAGATAATTATAAATAAAGCTACAGCAGGCAGGGGGAGTGTTGCAGGTCTCTCAGGCACAAACTCATATGTCCCGTCTAGGGAAGCATCAGAGGGCAAGTCAGCCTCTGTTCAGGAGCAGCCGGACGTACAGTCAATGCCGCTAGGGAGATACTAACTCAGAAATGAGCCGTCCTTATCTCATAGCACTTCCAAGGAATCAGACATTACTAGTCAGGCTTCCGAGCTATCGACTTCATCTGTCCCTGAGGCATATGATACACCAGTTTAGGATATCCCCTATGATGGCAGAGGGGGAGATGCGACAGCTTCCAGCCTTGAAAGGTAAAAGAAGAAAGAGGTTTGGGAGGACCAATTTGTTAGATTAGCTGCCTTCACCAGCTTTCGTACATGGTGGACAATGAGGTCGCTAACCCTTGAGCGACAGTTTCTATTGAAAGATATGGAGAGGTACAACCCAGCAGTGTTGAGACAGTTCAGGGAACGCAAAGGGTGGATGTGGTTCATTCAAAGTGTAGTGGACGCCAAAGAGTACCTGGTCCATGAATGCTATGAAAATGCGGCTCACATAAAAAAGGGAACAAAAATTACTGAAGTACATAACCTAAAAGTGAGATTTGATTAGCACACACTCAACAGGTACTTGGGCTTCGAAGATGTTGAGCCAGAGTAATATTTGGAGAAGTATGCATTGTGAGACGTAGCCCAGCCTTGGTTAGCGGAGATTCTTGTAGCACCAGGGCCATCACCACCATGGATTACCGCTCGGGTTCCTATCTACCGGAGCACTCTGAGTTTTAAGGTGAAGGGGTGGCAAATCTTTGTCTGCAGCAAACTGGACCCGAGCCAGAATGAGACTTACCTTCCGATTCTTCGGGCGGTTCTGGTTGCTTCTATTATGGTCGGGTACCCTATTAATTGAGTGTCGTGATGTCAGCCAATATCTCAGTGATTGTGACACAAAGGTGAATCTGAAGAAGCCTTTTACTTGGTATTCACTGATGGATGTGAACAATCCGAAGAAGAATGTTTGGCCTCCTACCACTGCGGGCCAGTCTAATGAGCCAGCTATGGTAGCTGCTGAGGCAATTGATGTTCCCCTCTCTTCAGCCGAGCCTTCCTCCAGTGCCACAGCTATGCCTCTGCCTTCCTCCACAGACCCTACTGCAGCTCCTACCATAACTCCCACCTCGTCTTTGAAGCCAGTGCCTATTCCTACTGCCCACTTTCTGCTCTGCGAGTCTGCAAGACATTGGCTAGCCCAACAACTGGATGCAGACAGCCACTGCAAAGCTGTCTAACTTATCCAGTCTGTTGCAGCGCAGTCTTCTGTTCAGGCACCTCAATTTCCCCCGACAGTTGAAGAGACATTGAAGAATCTCCTAGAGAACCCTAACAAAATTATGCCTATCTTGGTATAGCACGGGTCAGTGATCAAAGAGCTGGGAAAAAATGTAAAGAAGATGAGAAAGTCTCAGGCCATCAAGAAGTCAGTGTACAAGCTCCGGAGACAAGTGACCAGGCTTGCTATAGCTGGAGATCTCCCCTTTGACATGCTGCTTGACCCATACCATTTTGTCCTAGATCCTACAACACCATCTGCACCGGCGGTACCAGCTGGCTAATATGAAGAGCCAAACCTTGCTGCCGACACTACTGAGGCAGGAGTGCATTAGATGTTCACCAATCAACCACACCCATAGTTGAGGATAATGAGATTCAGTTGGCTGAGCCTGAGGGCGATGACATTGCTGGGGACACAGAGATGTCCAAGGAGCCATAGGGAGTTTTCTTCACTCTTTCCCCTCTTTTACTCTTATTTTGTTAAGCATTGGGGACAATGCTTATCTTT
>AWOL01S0038029.1:52205-73356 GCA_000715115.1 Nicotiana otophora
GGTGGAGTTTATTTATTATATTTGATATATTCTGAGACATTTGGCCTGTAATAACTTGATATTATTCTCTCTTTTCTTATTATGTATATATATTCTCTCTTTTTCTCTCATTATGTATATTCATTCCATCTTTAGTAGTTTTTGCTTATTAGCTTCTTTTGTTTTGTATCTTTACTAGTTCTTTATTTGATTTAGTAGCTTCTTTGTTTGATTTAGTAGCTTTTTTTTATGTTTTAGTAGATAATAGGCCTTTGATTTTCTTAATTCTACGGTTCTTTCCAAAGGTAGTAGTTGTGTGAACCGGGTGACTCGTCCAAACGATTGAAGGCGTGACAACCTTCTCAAGGGAATGAGTCCGTTTTTGTGTTTAGGTAATATTAGTGGTAGTAATAAATAAAAAGACCCAATTAAGTCATGCTCGAAGAATAAACCATGCTTCAATTGGCACCAACACACTTAACTACATGCTTATGGTTCAAAACAAGGTTTGTGAAAGAAATAACTCTAGTTAGTGACTCTTATGTTGACTTTGGCAATCATCGAGTGGTTTAATTGGACCGTAGTGATCTTTAAACTTGAATGTGGTCTTGTGGGCCCTCGACTCTGTCCTCTTTTACAATCCGGTTGCATGAGGGGTGAGATGAATTATTGCTAGTCCAAGAATCCGTGCGAAGGGTCTAGAACTTGCCCTGAATGTGTTTCACAGCAAAATCCTAAGTTTTGCTTGGTTTGAGAAGTGGTTGCAGGCTCTCCTTGGCTCATTTGAGTTTTCTATTGCCAACCAATGTCATTATCCCTAGTCAACCCCTTTGAGCCTATAGGCTTTCTCATTTGATAAACATGTTACAAGCCTTTACATGTTTGGTCGTGACCCTCTCTTGGCACCAGAGCTTTCCTTAATACTCTTGTGAAACAAATGGCTTAAAACGTAAGTTTGGGAGAGAGATGAGGAACTTGAAAAAGGTATTAAATCACAAAAAGAGAAAAGAAATAATCTCTATGAGAAGAAAAGGCAAGAAAAGAAAAGAACAAAAAGAAAGATGCAAAAAGTGAATAAGTGAAAGGGTTGAAGAGATTCAAAAATAGGTAATGATCCCAAACAAGGAGAAATCAAAAAGGGAGAAAAAGAATGAAATGATCAAGAAAGAGTGATGCTAAGTCTCTCTAGTCCCCAATGAAAAGAAAGTGCCTCTAACAATTGGCAAAGTGTGAGCCGAGAAATGGAAGATGGAGTGCTTAAGGAATGGTGTAACCACTTACCCATACGGTATCCTACCCTAACCAAAAAGCCTTCATTATATCCCGAAAGAAGTCCTACTTGATTTCAAACCGAGTGAGCTTACATTAGTGACGATCTACATGAGAGGCAAGCCTATGGTACTCGAGGCCGTACTTGTGACATTCGTTTGAGAGAGATGAGTGAACCTTTCATAAATCTTTGGATTGAGTGCTAAATTTCTTATGTGAGTTTGGCAAATGGAAAGTAGAGGAGGACAAGTTTGGAGTCCACCATGACCTACATGATAGAGCAAGATCCTTGATGAGTAAAGTCAATGTCACATTAGAACTATATGTGCATGAATGTTTAAATTGTTACCTTATTGATAATACATGACTAGTGTGGGTAATTGTTGGTCCCAACTGGTGTGTGGATGGCTCACCTTTGAATTGCTGAAATGACCTTTAACATTTGGAGGTGGGAACTAATTTATTTGCTTGAGGACAAGCAAAGACTTAAGTTTGGGGGGTTGATAAGTAGGGATTTTGACTACTTATTAGCACCTTTCAGCTTTTGTTTTAGTCCGAAAGTATTGAATTGTGTTTCTAAAACTAATAAAATTGTGCAAATTGCTGGAATGCTGGAAGTTTGATCTTCTTAGATGAAATCCGACTAAAAAAGAAGTGTTCTGAAGCACAAGGAATAAAGGTTGCAGACGCATAAATGTGCGGTCCGCAGAAGAAATTACGGACCGCAAAACAAGAAGAAATACCCAACGGGACTTTCAGCAATGTGCGTACAACACATGAATTGTGCGGCCAAAGAATTGAGCTTAAGATTCAAAGATCAGAGACTACTCAAAAAGACCAAGTCCAGGATCCTTTGTGAAGTGCTAACCGCACAAGAATTGTGCGGCAGGAGAACATTACCTCGCGGCCGCAGTACAAAAATGTGCGGCCGTAGAAGATTGCCTCATGACCACAGCTCAAAAATGTGTAGCCGCATAACTCACCTGCCTGCCAACTGAAGAAATTTGTGGACCGCACATGGAATTGTGTGGCCGCAGAACCTCCCGAGGGGTATTTTTGTCCGTAATTTTCGTCCCTGTATAAATAGACGAGTTTCACAAAATTAGGTCAAGTTTGAACATACAAAGCTATTGTAGCCGTTTCACTTTGCTATTTTAGGAAGTTTTAGCTTATTTGAGTATTTTAACATTAGATTTCATCATTTTAATTTTTCCTCATGAGTTTAATTAGCTTTTCATCTTTATTTTATTCAAATCCCATTATGAGTAGCTAGATCTTTACTAGGTGTGACCCAACCCTAGTGTATAAACCTTATGGGTGATTAATTTTATGCTTGTTTATAATTGGGTGTTGATTATTTAGCTTACTTCATGCTTCAATTTTAAATTAATGGTTGCAAATATTGATTCATTCCTATTTGACTTAGTCTCTACTTGAGAAAGAGAGACCTAGTCTAGGACAACTTAGCTAACAAAGAATTGGGTTAATTAAGAGATTAATTAACCTAATTAAAGGGTTCGAACTAGAGATAGTAAGAACCCGACTTGAGCTCTTACCAACTGTTTTGGTTGACACCCATTTGGACTTGAGAAAGCCAAATTGGGCAAAATCACTCTCTGACCGAGAGGTATTGAGTGGGTAACATGGAGTTGAGAGCTATAATACATCACAATCAACAAAACAAGTATAAATATCTTTATCCCACTAGGCAAATACCTATGTTATGGCCATAGCCCTAGGCCTTTATTCCACTTGGAAAAACCTCAAAAATATTTATCTATAATATATATTCTTAACTTGCATTCATTATAGTAATAGTAGAAATAGAAAACAAAACCTTGTTGTGAAAGTGCAATCTTAGATAACCCATTTGCTTGTTTCAAATATATACTCCTAACACGCATCATAACTCCCTGTGAAAATAGACCCTGACTCTTGTTGGGTACTATTATTGCATACGACCATATCATATTACTTATAAAGGTGTGTTGTGGACATCATCACAAATCTAGCACGGAAGCCTTCATCAATGAGTATCTTTTCGTTGTTGAGCTTTGACGGTATGGGCGCTAATTGTTCTGTGAGAATGAAAGCCTTGGTTCTTCGCCGCTTAGGCTTCTATGACAATGGAAGCTATTGGTTCTTTGGCGCTTTGGGTTCTGTGACAATGGAAGCCTTCGTCAAGCACTTAGGGCTGCATGTGCTTTTTGTGGGAAGCTACAATGTTTAAAGTTTTAATGGGCTAAAAGCATATTTCCTTTCAAACACAAAAGAAAAATAAAACTAAATATATTAGTTTTATTTAAAAAAAGATGTTTATAGGATAATCATTTATCCTATTGTTGAGCGACTCTAGAAAGAATATTCTAATTACCTCCTTTATCCTATTGTTAGCAATGTTTTCTATGTTTTTCACTTGTGCGTCTATTGCATTTGGTACGTCTATCATAAAATAAAAAAGCATTTTGTCACATAACACACATTTATTTCCTTCTCTTCAATCTAATTCCAACAAGAGATCTTCAAAGAGACCATCCACATCATAGCAAAGTATGGTGGCTTCTTCAAGCCAACCGCCCCATGAATCCTTGATTATGATGGCAGTGAAACTTGAATAACTATGCTCCACAGTGTCAATCATCACATGGACCTTAAGGAGTGTTTTGTGTAACTTCGTGAGATTAGCATCTGCAACCCAAAAGTTTCCCATTTCTTTTACTTTTGAAATGAGAAAAAAGCAAAGACAGCACGAAGTCTTCATCCATGCGTATCTCTTGGTTGTTGAGTTTTGACGATATGGGCGCTTATTGTTCTGTCAGAATGGAAGCCTTGGTTCTTCGCTGCTTAGGGTTCCGTGACAATGGAAGCTATTGGTTTGGTGCTTTGGGTTGTGTGACAATGAAAGCCTTGGTTAGGCACTTAGGGCTTCCTTTGTTTTAGTGGGAAGCTACAATGTATAAAGCTTTAATGAGTGAAAAACACATTGCCTTTCAAACACAAAAGAAAAATAAACACTAAAGATATTAGTTGTTTTTTTTTAAAAAAAGTTGTCTTTAGGATAATCATTTATCCTATTATTGATAGACTCTAGAAAGAATATCCTAATTACCTTATTTATCCTATTGTTAGCAATATTTTTAAGTTTTCCACATGTTCATCTATTGTATTTGGTACGTCTATCATAAAATTAGAAAGTAGTTTGTCATGTACCACCCATTTATCTCCTTCTCTTTGATCTAATTCCAACAAGAGATCTTCAAAGAGGCTATCCGCATCATAGTAAAGTATGGTGGCTTCTCCAAGCCAAACATCACACGGTTTCTTGATTATGCTGGCAGGGAAACTTGCATAACTATGCTCCACACTGTCAATCATCGCATGGACCTTAAGGAGCATTTTGTGTAACTTCATGAGATTAGCAAACACAACCCAAATTTTTACTATTTCCTTTACTGCATGGTTTGTGAAATCAGTTAGTAAATTTGAAAATGAGAAGGAAGCAGAGCCAACATGGAAGTCCTCATCCATGAGTATCTTTTGGTTGTTGAGCTTTGACTGTACATGTGATTATTATTCTGTGAGAATGGTAGCCTTGGTTCATCGACATTTAGTGTTCTGTGACAATGGAAGCCATGGTTAGGTGTTTAGGGCGCCATGTGCCTTTAGTGGGAAGCTACAATATTTAAAGCTTTAACGTGCGAAAAGCACATTGCCTTACAAACACAAAAGCAAAACAAAAACTAAAGATATTAGTTTTTTTTATTATAACAATATTTTAAAGATAATTATTTATCCTATTATTGATAGACTATAGAAAGAATATTCTAATTACCTCATCTATCCTATTGTTAACGACGTTTTCTAAGGTTTTCACATGTTCGTCTTTTGCTTTTGGTATGTCTATCATAAAATTAGAAAGCAGTTTGTCACGTACCAGCCATTTATCTCATTCTCTTCGATCTAACTCCAGCAAGAGATCTTCAGAGAGGCCATCCACATCATAACAAAGCATGGTGGCTTCTTCAAGCCAAACATCCCATGGTTTCTTGATTATGCTGGCAGGGAAAGTTGCATAACTACGCTCCACAGTGTCAATCATCATTTGGAGCTTAAGGAGCATTTTGTGTAGCTTCCTTAGATTAGCATCCACACCCAAAATTTGTCCTATTTCTTTTACTGTAAGTTGAATCTGCAAGTAAATTTGAAATGAGAAAGAAGCAGAGCTAGCACAGAGTCTTCATCCATAAGTAGATCTTGGTTGTTGAGCTTTGACGATATGGGCACTTATTCTTGTGTGAGAATGGAAGCCTTGGTTCTTTGTCGCTTATTGTTCTGTGACAATGGTAGCTTTTAGTTCTTCAACACTTTGGGTTATGTGACAATGGAACTTTTGGTTAGGCGTTTAGAGCTCTGTGTGCTTTTAGTGGGAAGCTACAATATTTAAAGCTTTAACGAGCGAAAAGCACATTGCCTTTCAAACACAAAAGCAAAACAATCACCAATGATATTAGTTTCTTTTTAAAAAAAAGGTTGTTTTTAGGTAATCATTTATCCTATTGTTGATATACTCTAGAAAGAATATTCTAGTTACCTCATTTATTCTATTGTTAGGAATATTTTCTAATTTTTCCATATGTGCGTCTATTGCATTTGGTACGTCTATCATAAAATTAGAAAGAAGTTTTTCACGTACCACCAATTTATCTCCTTCTCTTCGATCTAATTCCAGCAAGAGATCTTAAAGAGTCCATCCACATCATAGCAAAGTATGGTGGCTTCTTCAAGCCAAACATCCCACGGTTTTTTGATTATGCTGGTAGGGAAACTTGCATAAATATGCCCCATAATGCCAATCATCGCCTGGACCTTAAGGAGCATTCTATGCAGCTTCGTGAGATTAGCCTCCACAACCCAATTTTTTACTATTTCTTTTACTGCATGTTTTGTGAAATCTGCAAGTAAATTGAAAATGAAAAGGAAGCAAAGCCAACACGAAAGCCCTCATCCATGAGTATCTCTTGGTTGTTGAGCTTTGACGGCATGTGCAATTATTGTTCTGTAATAATGGAAACCTTGGTTCTTTATCGCTTAGGGTTCAGTGACAGTGGCATCCATTGGTTCTTCGGGGCTTAGGGTTCAGTCACATTGGAAGCCTTGGTTAGGTGCTTAAGGGTCTGTGTGCCTTTAATGGGAAGCTACAATATTTAAAGCTTTAACGGGCGAAAAGCACATTGCCTTTCAAACACAAAATCCAAGAAAATACTAAATATATTTCATTATTTTATCTGAGAAAGTTATTTTTAGGATAATCATGTATCCTATCACTGACAGACTAGATAGAATATTCTAGTTACCTCATATATCCTATTGTTAGCAATGTTTTTTATGTTTTACACATGTGCGTCTATTGCATATGGTACGTCTAACATACAATTAGAAAGTGGTTTGCCACGTACCACCCATTTACCTCCTTCTCTTCGATCTAATTCCAGCAAGAGATCTGCAAAGTGGCCATCCACATCATAGCAAAGTATGGTGGCTTATTCAAGCCAAACATCCCACGGTTTCTTGATTTTGATGACAGGGAAACTTGCATAACTATGCTCCACAGTGTCAATCATCACCTAGACCTTAAGGAGCATTCTGTGTAGCTTCATGATATTAGCATCCACACCCCAAATTTTTCCTATTTCTTTTATTGTAAGGTTTGTTAAATCTACAAGTAAATTTGAAATGAGAAAGAAGAAAAGCCAACACAGAAGTCTTTATCCATGAGTATCTCTTGGTTGTTTAGCTTTGACAATATGGGCGCTTATTGTTGTGTGAGAATGGAAGTCTTGGTTCTTCGCCGGTTAGTGTTCTGTGACAATGGCAGCTATTGGTTTTTCGGCTCTTTGCATTCTATGACAATAGAACTTTTGGTTAGGCACTTAGGGCTTCATGTTCTTTTAGTGGAAATGTACAATGTTTAAACTTTAACGAGATAAAAGCACATTGCCTTTCAAACACAAAATCAAAACAAACACAAAAGATATTAGTTTGTTTTTAAAAAAAGTTGTTTTTAGGTAATCATTTATCCTATTGTTGATAGACTGTAGAAAGAATATTCTAATTACCTCATTTATCCTATTGTTAGCAATGTTTTCTAAGTTTTCCACGTGTGCGTCTATTGCATTTGGCACGTCTATCATAAAATTAGAAAGTCATTTGTCACGTACCACCTTTTTATCTCTTTCTCTTCAATCTAACTCCAGCAAGAGATCTTCAAAGAGTCCATCCACATCATAGCAAAATATGGTGGCTTCTTCAAGCCAAACATCCCGCAATTTCTTGATTATGCTGGCAGGAAACTTGCATAACTATGCTCCGTAATGTCAATCATCTCCTGGACCTTAAGGAGCATTCTATGTAGCTTCATGAGATTAGCCTCCACAACCCAATGTTTTACTATTTCTCTAAGGGTTTCAAGTTGAGCAGAACGAAGACGGAATACCTGGAGTGTAAGTTTAGCGCTGAGCCAGAGGAAGTGGTCATGGATGTGAGGCTTGATTCGCAGGTCATCCTGAGTAGAGGCAGCTTCAAGTACCTTGGTTCGGTTATCCAGGGGGGATGGAAGATCGACGAGGATGTCACACACCGTATTGGGGTAGGATGGATGAAGTAGAGGTTAGCATCTGGAGTCTTGTGTGACAAGAGAGTGCCACCGATAATCAAAGGTAAGTTTTATAAAGCGGTAGTTAGACCGGCCATGATGTATGGGGTTGAGTGTTGGCCTGTTAAGAAATCACATATCCAGAAGATGAAAGTAGCAGAAATGATGATGTTGCGGCGGATGTGCGGGAACACTAGGATAGATAAGATTAGGAATGATGATATTTGGGAGAAGGTGCATGTGGCTCCCATTGATGACAAGATGCGGGAAGCGAGGCTTAGATGGTTCGGACATGTTCAGAGGAGAAGCCCAGATGCTCCGGTACGGAGGTGTGAGCAGCTAGTGGTGGAAGGCATGAGAAGAGGTAGAGGGCGGCCTAAGAAGTATTGGGGAGAGGTGATCAGACAGGATATGGCGAAGCTCCAGATTTCTGAGGACATGACACTTGATAGGAAGATGTGGAGGTCGAGTATTAGGGTTGTAGGTTAGGAGGTAGTTGAGTCGTGCCTTACTTCGTACCATTGTGGGACTAGCCATTTAGGGGTTTTGTCTAAGATAGCTAGTGGCAATGTTGTGGCTTACTATTTCGCTTTTTAGTATATGTCCTATTTACTAGCTATCGCTTTTGCTTTGCATCTTTCCTCTAGATTTCACGGTGTTCCTATTTGTCTTATGATTGTTGTGGCGATACAAATATTTACTAATATTGTCACCCTTTGCTTTGCATCTTTCTTCTGGATTTCATGGTGTTGCTATTTATCCTATGAGTGTTGTTGTGATACTAATATTGTCTCCCTTTTCGTCCTTTTTTGATACTAATATTTTTGATCTGAGGGTCTTTCGGAAACAGCCTCTCTACTCCTTCGGGGTAGGGGTAAGGTCTGCGTACACACTACCCTCCCCAGACCCCATTAATGGGATTCTACTAGGTTGTTGTTGTTGTTGTTGTTGTTTTACTGCATATTTTGTGAAATCTGCAAGTAAATTTGAAAATGAGAAGGAAGCAAAGCCAACACGAAAGTCCTCATCCATGAGTATCTCTTGGTTATTGAGCTTTGATGGTATGTGCGATTATTGTTCTGTAAGAATGTCAACCTTGGTTCTTCATCGCTTAGGGTTGACAGTGACATCCATTGGTTCTTCGGCACTTAGGGTTCTGTGACATTGGAAGTGTTGGTTAGGTGCTTAAGGGTCTATGTGCCTTTAGTGGGAAGCTACAATATTTAACGTTTTAACGGGCGAAAAGCACATTTCCTTTCAAACACAAAATCCAAGCAAATAATAAAGATATTTCATTTTTTTATTTTTAAAAGTTGTTTTTAGGATAATCATTTATCCTATTCTTGACAGACTATAGATAGAATATTCTAGTTACCTCATATATCCTATTGTTAGCAATGTTTTCGATGTTTTCCACATGCGCGTCTATTGCATATGGTACGTCTAACATAAAATTAGAAAGTAGTTTGCCATGTACCACCCATTTACCTCCTTCCCTTTGATCTAATTCCAGCAACAAATCTTCAAAGTGGCCATCCACATCATAGCAAAGTATGGTGGCTTATTCAAGCCAAACACCCCACGGTTTATTGATTTTGCTGACAGGGAAACTTGCATAACTATGCTCCACAATGTCAATCATCGCCTGGACCTTAAGGAGCATTCTGTGTAGCATCATGAGATTAGCATCCACACCCCAGATTTTTCCTATTTCTTTTATTGTAAGGTTTGTTAAATTTGCAAGTAAATTTGAAATGAGAAAGAAGAAAAGCCAACACGGAAGTCTTTATCCATGAGTATCTCTTGGTGGTTGAGCTTTGACAATATGGGCGCTTATTGTTGTGTTAGAATGGAAGCCTTGGTTATTCGCCGCTTAGGGTTCTGTGGGAATGGCAACTATTGGTTCTTCGGCACTTTGCGTTCTATGACAATAGAACTTTTGGTTAGGCACTTAGGGCTCCGTGTGCTTTTAGTGAAAAGCTAAAATGTTTAAAAATTAACAAGAGAAAAGAACATTGCTTTTCAAACACAAAAGCAAAACAAACAAAAACGATATTAGTTTATTTTTTAAAAAAGTTGTTTTTAGATAATCATTTATCCTATTGTTGATAGACTCTAGAAAGAATATTCTAATTACCTCATTTATCCTATTGCTAGAAATGTTTTGTAAGTTTTCCACATGTGCGTCTATTGCATTTGGCACGTCTAACATAAAATTAGAAAGTCGTTTGTTACGTACCACCCGTTTCTCTCCTTCTCTTAACTGTAATTCCAGCAAGAGATCTTCAAAGAGGTCATCCACATCATCGCAAAGTATGGTGGCTTCTTCAAGCCAAATATCCCATAGTTTCTTGATTATGCTAGCAGGGAAACTTGCATAACTATGCTCCGTAATGTCAATCATCGCCTGGACCTTAAGGATCATTTTGTGTAGCTTCCTGAGATTAGCATCCACACCCTAAAACTTTCCTATTTTTTTTACAGCAAGTTTTGTGAAATCTGCAAGTAAATTTGAAAATGAGAAAGAGCAAAGCTAGCACGAAAGTTCTCATCCATGAGTATCTCTTGGTTGTTGAGCTTTGACAGTATGGACGCTTATTGTTGTGTGAGAATTTAAAACTTGGTTCTTTACCGCTTAGGGTTCTGTGCCATTGGTCCTTTGGCACTTAGGGTTTTGTCATAATGGCAACCATGGTTAGGCGCTTAAGGCTCTGTGTGATCTTAGTGGAAAGCTACAATGTTTAAAGCTTTAAGGGGAAAAACATACATTGCCTTTTGATAAGTGTGGATTTTAACCACATATTAGTACCTTTTTGGTTTTGTTTTAGTCCGAAAATATTGATTTTTGTTTCTAAAATAAATGAAATTGTATAAATTGCTGGCATGTTGGAGGATTGGAGCATAACAAAGGAATCTAACTCAAAAAGGAGTATTCGATCTCAAAAAGGCAAGAAGGAGAAAAGCAGGCAAAGTGCGGTCCACAGAAATGCACATGCGACAGTAGAAAGATCCCTGAAGCCTTAGAGGAGTTTTTTAGAAGAGCGGTCCACACACCAAATTGTGCGCCCAAAAAAGCTGGTTGAACTGACAAGAGTTAAAAAAGTTCAGAGAAGGTTCAAACAGACCAAGTGTGAAGCCTTGTCAAAGTGCGATCCATAATCAAAAAGTGAGCCGCAGAAGCTCAAGTGCAGCCGCAAATGGAATTGTGCGGCTGCAGAGTTCTTCCCAACTCTCGAGAAGAATAAAAGTGCAGACCGCACATGGAATTATATATCCGCAGAACCTCCCAAAGGGAATTTTTGCCAGCGAATTTCTGGGCACTATAAATTGACGGAAAATACCTTTAGGGAAAATTTTGTACTCTAAAAAGCTGTAGCGGTTATGTTTTACCCTTTTGGGATACTAGTGACAAATATTGGTGAATAATCATTAGTTGTATCAATTAATTGTAGTTAATAGCTTTGCTTATTTCTTCTACTTTGTTTTCTTTACTTTCTAGCATGAGTAGCTAGATTTTATTTAGGGTTGTGACCCAACCCTAGTGTGTAAATCTTATGGGTTATTGATGTTAATGCTTGTTTATGATTTGGTATTTATTAATTAGCCTTGTTTATGCATTATTTCTAGAATTAATGGTTACAAACATTGATTCATGCCTATTTGGCTTGGTTTACTTGAGAAAGAGGAACTTAGTCTAGGAAAACTTGGCTAACAAGGAATTGAGCTAGTTAAGATTTTGGCTAGTTTAATTAAAGGGGTTGAACTAGATATAGGAGAAACACGACTTGGAATCATATCAATTGTTTGGATTGCTACCCAATTGGACTTTAGATTTAGGCATAACCACTCTATAACCGAGAGGTATTGAGTGGGTACTTGAGAATTAATAGTTATAATACTCCCCGATCCGCAAAAGAAGCATTAATTTAGTTTACCAATTAGGTTTGCACCTAGGTGAAGGTTACATCCCTAGGCTTTTTTTCAATTGATTAAAAATACCAAAAATAATTATTCTCTTTCTCGTTACTTTTAATTAGTTTAAATTCTTAGTGTTAATTTGGAAAACAATCACCCTTTGGTTGGAAGCGTAATTTAGTTGTTTTAACGTGCTCTTTTCAGTATTTACTTTAACACCCTTCATAAACTCCCTGAGAAATTCGACCCCGACACTAGTTGGGTATTATAATTGCAATCATCGTTTCCACTCACTATTGAGTGTGGATTGGACGTGGACTAATTTTTGGCGTCGTTGTAGGGGAATATTTACGGTCTTAGCTATATATTTGAGTATGTTCTTGAAATATCTTCTTTTCCGTGTTACTAATTTGTTGAAGCAATCATAAGTACAAAATGGTGAGCAATGAGCTCGGAAATGTGCCATTGGGTGAGTTGGATGGCGAGGAGGAACAACTAGATGATGTGCCTGAAGTGCCACAACTGAATCGTCGAGGCTGTGGTCAACAAGACAACGTGCCCCCACCTCCCCCACCTCCACCGCCATAACTACAAGGGAAAAACACCGAATATTTCCCAAACGAAGGTTACGCAAGTGCCATAGTCCCCCCTCGCATTAGGGAGAGAAACTTTTAAATTACCAATGGGATGCTCACTTTGCTAGAGCAACGATGGTTCTTCACCGGAGCGCAGAATAAAAGTGCTTATAAACATTTGAAGGGCTTTGTGGATACGTGTTACGGGACCAAGCAAACAAATATTTCGGAGGATGCTTTGAGGCTAAGGCTTGTTCCCTTTTCTCTACAGGGTAAAGCTTTAGATTTGTTGGAATGCTTGCCTAATCATTCGATCCATACTTGAGATGAATTCTCGGCAAAGTTTATTGCTATGTTTTTCTCTCCCGGGCACATGGCTACTCTTAGTGATGAAATATTGGCTTTCAAGCAAGAACCCAGTGAAGCATTGCATGGAATTTGGGAGCGGTATCGGACAATGGTAAAGGAGATCAAACAATGATATGATCGACAAAATGATTCAACAAACTTTATATCATGGTATTAATACTACGAACCAATGTGTTATCAATCAATTAGCCGGAGTCACTTTATGACAACAACTTATCTAGAGGCATGCGAGATTCTTGATGAAGTGACATAAACGTCATCGGCTTGGCAATCCCGAGCCAATGTTCCACAAGGTGATCCTTACATGATTCACCTCCATAAATATTTGCAAGACCATGGGCAAACCATTGCCTAATTGACAACAACTATGACTCAACTCGCCAAGGCCCAACTTAATCAAGTTCAAGCTCCTAAGAAAGTTCATGCTATGGAAGGGGTAAATATGTTGGTCAACAAGAAGAGGACCAAGGGTCCACAATTTCAAATCCGAGTGGAGAGTTATGCACAAGATGATGGTAGTTTTGATCAAGATAATTTTTATCATGAGAAAGAGGAAGAGGTGCAATATGTGGGCAATTACCAAGTGCAAAAGAATAATTTCCAAGGCTCCAATCAACAACAATAGCGAATACTTAATAACCAAGGCGATTGGAGTTCTAACAATCAAGGGAATTAGAACAACAACAACAACCAAGGAAATTGGAGTGGAAAGAACCAAGGAAATTGCGGAGGCAACAATCAAGGTGGTTGGGTAAATAATAACAATCAAGAAAATTGGGGTTCAGGTTTTCAAAGGCCCCCAATGTACCAACAACCTAGAAACCCACCTCCTTATCCTTCCCATGGTTCAAGTTCTTCAAATAATGAGATGGGCCGTATTGAGAACATGTTCAAGCAAATGATGGAAAAGAATGTCGATTCGAATGCTCAATTGCCTCACATACCGCATCAATCCTTAATATTGAAGTTCAAATGGGGAAAATCTCTCAATCTCTTAATACTCATCCTAAGGGTGCACTACCAAGTGATACGGTGGTAAACCTAAAGGGTGGTAACAACACGGGGCATGCTATAGAAATTATCACAAAAAGTGAAAGATGCGGGAATACACCCACTTCAAATGAAAGGCGACTTGTGGATGATGAGAAAATGATAGAAGAAGACGAAAATCCAAACAATGATGTTCAAGCAAGTGATGATGTTTGGATTGACATTAATGATAGTGTGGAAGAAACTCAAGAATAGATGAACCTCCCTATCCTCCACCTCAAGCCGGTAGTGAAAAAGTCTAAGACACTATTGCCTAAGCCTCCACCTCCCTATCCTCAAAGGCTTTCCAAGAAATATGGTGAGAATCAATTCAAGAAGTTCATTCAAATAATGAAAAATCTCTCTATTAATGTGCCATTGATAGAAGCTTTGTAACAAATGCCCGGTTATGCCAAGTTTATGAAAGATCTTGTGACCAAGAAGAGGTCGTTGAATTTCAAAACTATAAAAGTCACTCATCAAGTGAGTGCAATTGTTCATTTCATGACTCCTAAGTTGGAGGATCCGGGTGCTTTCACGATTCCTTGTACAATTAGGAGTGCCAATTTTTCCAAAGCTCTTTATGATCATGGGGCGAGTATCAATTTGATACCCTACTCGGTGTTTAAAACATTGGGAATTGGGAAACCAAGACCCACATCTATGAGGTTGTAAATGGACGATCGTACCATGAAGAGACCATTGGAGTGATTGAGGATGTTTTGGTCGAGGTTGATAAGTTCATTCTTCCGGTGGACTTTGTTTTTCCAGATGGTAATGTTGATTATAAAGTGCCTATTATTCTTGGGATACCTTTCCTTGCTATGGGTAAGGCTCTTTGTGATGTGGAAGCTGGAGAACTCACTCTCCGAGTTGGTGATGAAAATGTAGTATTCCATGTGTGCAAGTCTATGCGGCTACCAAATAGCAATGAGGTGTGTTCGTTTTTGTGGATTTGGTGACCGATGTTATTAATGATGATACAAGTGCAACAATAAATGTTGGTGATATGTTGGTATCCATTTTGCTCAACTTTGATGATGGTGAGATGGATGGTTTCATGGAATGTGTGAACTCTTTGCAAGGAATGAGGTCGTACAACTATGCACCCCGAAAATCGTCTTTAGATCTATCTTGAGAATAGAAAGACTCCTCCTACAAAACCTTCTATTGAAGATCCACCTACTTTGGAGTTGAAGCCATTGCAATCACATCTTCGGTATGAATTTCTTGACCCTTGTTGTACTTTACCAGTTATTCTTTCCTCTTGTTCGACTAACGCGCAGGTTGATTCTACATTGTCAGTGTTGCAAAAGAGGAAGAAGGCTATTGGGTGGACATTGGCGGATATTGGGGGTATAAGCCCCGCATTTTGCATGTATAAGATCAAGTTGGAGGATGGTACTAAACCGTCCATTGAACATTAAAGAAGACTGAACGAGGCTATGTAAGAAGTGGTCAAGAATGAGATTATCAAGTGGTTGGATGCGGGGATGTCTATCCCGTATCCAATAGTTCATGGACCTCTCCGAATCAATGTGTCCAAAAGAAGGGGGCATGATGGTTGTTACCAATGAGAAGAATGAGTTGATTCCAACAAGAACGGTGACCAGTTGGAGAGTTTGTATGGATTATCGTAAGCTCAACAAAGTCACAAGGAAGGATCACTTTCCACTTCCTTTTATGGACCAAATGCTCGATAGATTGGCCGATTGTGCTTTCTATTATTTTCTTGATGGGTACCCGAGCTACAACCAAATTCTTATTGCTATGGAAGATCAAGATAAAACAACCTTTACATGTACTTATTTTACTTTTGCTTTCAAGAGTATGCCTTTTGGTTTGTGCAATGCACCGGCGACTTTTCAACGGCATATGATGGCTATTTTCACTGACATGTTGTATGGCTTACCTTGAAGTCTTCATGGATGACTTCTCGGTGGTTGAGGATTCTTTTGATGATTATCTTGCAAATTTGGACAAAGTGTTGGCTAGATGTGAAGAGACCAATTTGGTGCTTAATCGGAAGAAATGTCATTTCATGGTTGAGGAGGGCATTGTCCTTGGCCATAAGATCTCAAAGAATGGAATTGAAGTTGACAAGGCAAATATTGAGGTGATTTCTAAGCTTCCACCCCCAACTTCGGTGAAGGGTGTACGGAGTTTCTTAGGCCATGCAGGTTTCTACTGGCGCTTTATCAAAGATTTCTCTAAAGTGGTGCACCCGTTGTGTATGCTTCTTGAGAAGGATGCTAAGTTTCATTTCAATGATGATTGTATGAGAGATTTTTAACAATTGAAGCTCAATTTGACAACTACTCCTATAATTACCGCTCCAAATTGGAGTTTGCCATTTCAGCTCATGTGTGATGCAAGCGATCTAGCGGTTGGGGCTGTTTTGGGGCAACATATCAACAAAGTTTTTCATCCAATTTACTATGCTAGTAAGACCATGAATAATACCCAAGTCAATTATACCGTTATGGATAAAGAGCTCCTTACTATTGAGTTTCCAATTGAGAAGTGCTGCCCGTACTTGATGGGTGCCAAAGTTATTGTCCATGTGGATCATGCGGTGCTTCGCTATCTTTTGAGTAAAATGGAATATAAAGCCTGGTTGATGAGATGCGTGCTTTTGTTGTAAGAAATTGATATTGACATTCAAGTAAGAAAGGTAGTGAAACCAAGTGTCGGACCACTTGTCTTGTTTGGACGAAGAATGGAGGCCACATGTTGGCCTTGAAATCAATAACTCTTTCCCCGATGAGAAACTTTTGGCACTATCAATGAAAGAGGTACCATGATTTACGGACTTGGCAAATGTTTTTGTGAGTGGTATAATTCCGGATGAGTTCTCTTCATACCAAAGAAAGAAACTCAAAATATATTGTCAAGATTACTACTGGGATGAGATATACCTTTTTCAGATTTGTACGAATAGGGTGATTAGATGGTGTGTACCGGAAGAATAGCAAGGTGACATTCTTAGCACTTGTCATTCTTCGCCATATGGTGGTCATCATGGTGTAGCAATAACGACCAAACTTCTAAGTTGTGGTTTCTATTAGCTTATTCTTTACAAAGATGCAAATGACTTAGTGAAAAGATGTGATGAATGCCAACGGGCCGGTGGAATTTCAAAGCAAAATGAGATGCCACTCATAACCATCTTAGAGATTGATATTTTTTATGTTTGGGGCATTGACTTTATGGGTCCTTTTGTGAGTTCTTATAGAAATACTTATATTTTGGTTGCGGTGGATTATGTATCCAAATGGGTTGAGGCCGTCTCCTTACCTAACAATGAGGCGAGAAGTGTAGTGGCTTTCCTAGAAAAGAATATTTTTATAAGATTTGGTACTCCACATGCAATCATAAGCGATGGAGGGTCACAATTTTGCAACAAGGATTTTGACACTTTACTTAGAAAATATGGTGTTACTCACAAGGTCACGACTCCCTATCATCCATAAGCTGCTGGTCAAGTTAAAGTCTCCAACTGGGAGATAAAGAGTATCTTGTCTAAAACGGTGAATGCAAATTGGACAAATTGGTCCAAAAAGCTTGATGATGTGTTATAGGCTTATAAGACGGCTTCCAAAATACCTATCAAAATATCTCTCTACCAGTTAGTGTTCGGTAAAGCTTGTCATCTTCCGGTGGAACTAGAGCACAAGGCAATGTGGGCCTTGAAGAAATTGAATCTGGATTGGGATGTAGCCGCTAACTTGCGAGTTGCACACTTGAATGAATTGGATAGATTCTAGTACCATGCGTATGAGAGTTCATCCTTGTATAAAGAAAAGATGAAATATCTTCATGACAAGTACATTTGGAACAAAGAGTTCAAGGCCAGTGATCTTGAATTGTTGTTTAACTAAAGGTTGAGGATGTTTCCCGGAAAGCTTAAGTCCAAGTGGAGTGGTCTATTTGAAATTGTTGGTGTGACACCCTTCGGTGCATTGGATTTGAAGAATAAGAACAATGAAATATTCTGAGTCAATGGTCACCAGGTGAAGCACTACTTGGGAAAATTTAGAGAGAGCCACGTGGTGGCGGTCATTTACTTTGCTTGAGATGCTATGACATTGCGTCGTGTCGTGACGTTAAATAAGGTGCTTCTTGGGAGGAAACCAAAGTTCTTTTCCTTTTTATTTTTGTAGTTAGATGTTCTATGTTATTTTTAACTTGATTTGAAGTGTGCTGTAGGGATGAGTGTTAGATGAAAAAATAGTGGACAAAGTTGTGTAAGTGAAGCAGAAAAATGCGGACCACACTTTTCCATTGTGCGGTCGTAGATTTTATCTGCGGACCGCACTTCCTGGAGCTAGTTTAGATGTCAAATGACAGGGCCTCTGAACTTTTGCTTGTTAGTGCGGGGAAATTTTGCGACCTAAGGAAGAATTGCGCGGCCGCACTAGAAATTGTGCGGATCGCACATGAGTAGCAGACCATTGAAAGCCTGTAGAAGAGTGTGGACCGCTCTTGAAATTGTGCGGCCGCACTCGACTCTTTGACCCCTCAAATGCTCTGAGTATAAATAGAACTGTAGGCCTCATTTCACACTTTTCACACTTTTGAGAAAGTATTGTTGTACTGAGAGTCTACCTGAGGATCTAGCATTTTCAAACACACATTTACATCATCTGGTATACTTCATTTCGTGTTAATTTTGTTTCATTTTAATTTTTAAATTTAGTTTTCCTTTTTAGATTCTTTTTAGACCATCTGCTATTATATTCCATCCTTGTATCCATGTGGGGTAGTTTTGTAAAGGGTAATTGTTAAAACATGCTAGAAGTGGTTGGGTTAACTGATTTTTATTTATATACCATGTTGCCAAGTAAATTTGCACAAGTTTTTGCAAAACCTAGGTAAAACTTATGACTTGTTCGATTGTTCTCGAAATGTGCGGTCGCACTTAAATTTGTGCGGTCTACAGTTTGCTAAGTAGGGTAGCTGGTAGTAGGATAGTGTTTCTGCGGCCGTAGTTTAATTGTGCAGATTGTAGAATTTTTGGAGAGGTCGTATTTTGGTCCGCACTGACTATCTGATGCTTGCCCTCTAAGTCTATTTCATCTATTACATTTGGTACGTCTATCATATAATTAGAAAGCAGTTTGTCATGTACCACCCGTTTATCTGCTACTCTTCAATCTAATTCTAGCAAGAGATCTTCAAATAGGCCATTCACATTATAACAAAGTATGGTGGCTTCTTCAAGCCAAACAACCCATTGTTTCTATATTATGCTGGCAGTGAAACTTGCATAACTATGCTCCATAGTGTCAATCATCGCCTGGACCTTAAGGATCGTTCTGTGTAGCTTCCTGGTATTAGCATCCACAACCCAAATTATTTCTATTTCTTTTACTGCAAGTTTTGTGAAATCTGTAAGTAAATTTAAAAATGAGAAAGAAGCAAAGCCAGCACGGAAGTCTTAGGTATTATTCGCATATTCCCAAAGGGACAAAGGTATTATCTATGTTGCACGGGGTGATCCTTTAGACTAAAAAACTTAGGACCCCCCCCCCCCTTTCTTTTCTTTATATATAGACCGTTATAGTTATATCGTTGTAACTCTTAAGATTTCTATCAATTATCATTGTGTTATACTAAAACTCTTTGACCTTTTATTCTCTTTGATCATCTTGCCTAATCATAATCCACATAGTTTTAAGTTAGGTTGGGACCCACAATTGTGGACCTCGAAGAGTGCCTAACACCTTCTCTTTGAGGTAATTTGAGCCCTTACCCGATCTTTGGTGGCATTGACTAGTCAAACAGAGTTATTTGCATAATAGGTGCCCTAACGCACCTTAAAAATTATTAGGTGGCAACTCTCCTCTTTTAATACCACCCATTTAAAAGAGTTGTCACAACGTCGAGGCCCGCTTTCATGAGAAAACGGGGCGTGACAGCATGGCGACTCTGCTGGGGATATACTTAGGCTCTTACCATAATGAACTTGACTTATGTGGATTACTTTCTTTATTACATGAACTTCCCTTATTCACCTTTATATGTTTAAATTTGCTATTACATACATATCCCTTCCCCTATTCACCTTTATTTTTTTAAATTTGTTATGACATGCACATCCCTTCCCCGTTCTCCTTTATTTAAATCTGTTATGACATGCACATCCCTTTCCCGTTCACCTTTATTTGCTATGACCACTTTTGATTTCATCTTGCCTAAGATTGCCATATCATGCCTCCCCCATCCCTATTCCCATATCTTTTTTTATTACATTCTTGCATATATTCCACGAACTAAACTGACTATTTCTTTTTATCTTTCCTTTCTATGTTTACCTTACTATTGTATTTACTACTTTTATATATTTGTCATGCAAATACTTGACAGCGTCTTATTTCTGCATAAAGCATGCTCCGCATCATACTCCACCCGTGCCAATTATCAACATAGCGGCGCTTGATGAGTGTCCGCGCTCTTCCAAAATTACCTTTCTTAAATGGGAAAGGCTTATTTTGCGGTAGACTAGTCGATCAGCGGTACAATCGACGGTCACATGACTTTCCCCCTCAAGTTGTCCACTTAGGAGTACCGGTCAAGGCCATTCTAAAAACCTTACTATCACGACCCAAACTAACCTCTATCGTGATGGCGCCTATCGTGGAACTAGGCAAGCCGACTCATTTCCAAAACAAACCGATATTTTCATTTCAAAGATAATTTCAATGTTATTTAACATAAAAACCTTCGTAAAGGAGTTCAAATCAAAATAAAAGTGCGGAAGGAAAAGCCCGACATTGGGGTGTCACTAATCATGAGCATCTACTACAATCTGTCTAACAATATCAAGGCTAACTCAGCCTGGAAAATAGCTAAATACAACTAGAGGAAGATAAGAGGGAGAAGAGCAGGGGCTGCGATCGCCAACAGCTACCTTGCTATCTTCTAGAAAATCTGTAACCAGAAAAAAACAAATCAACAACCGCTACAGTGTCCTGCAACACCTGGATCTGCACACAAGGTGCAGGGAGTAACGTCAGTATGCCAACTCAGTAAGTAACAACAATAAATAAAGACTGAGCAGTAGTGACGAGCAATAAAGCATATAACATTCACATCATGAAAACTCAGTAAAGTACAACATGCTTTAAAAATCAGTGTTTGATTCAAATCATCTCGTTTAAACCCTGTTCCAGTAAAAATCATTTAAAGATATTTTTCCAATAGTTTTTCAAAAAAAGGCTCAATGCAAATGTGAGCAAAAACAATGATGAAATCATAAATAGCCCCTCGGGCAAAACATCACTCATATACAGCCCCTCGGGCAAACCTCACAGTCACTCGTGCCACTCGGGCATACCTCACAATCACTCTTGCCACTCGG
>AWOL01S0038029.1:75153-125643 GCA_000715115.1 Nicotiana otophora
CGCTCACTGGGGGTGTGTACAGACTCCGAAGGGGCTCCTTCAGCCCAAGCGCTATAATATGCACGGACAACTCACGTGCTGCACGAACAACTCACGTGCTGCACGGACAACTCACGTGCTATAATAATAAAGTATGCTGCAGGCGGGAAGCCCCGATCCACACTCATCCTCACAAATCAGGCCCTCGGCCTCACTCAGTCATAAACCTCTCAAGCCACTCGGGCATTTCAGTAGAACATGGCATTCGGCCTAAAATATTTATATGCATCAAAATAGAGTCATAAAACTGAGTTAAGCGGTAAAAAAGTATAACATAACTGAGTATAGATTTTCAATCGAAAACAATGAGAGGATGGTAAGAAACAGCCCCTAAGGGTCCAAACAGCATTGGCGCAAGGCCCAAATGTGGCATTCAACCCAATTTATAGAAATTCGTTCTAAAACATATAAGTATCAGATGGTTTCAATAAAATATGCAACTTTACAGTTGCTACGGGAAGGACCAAGTCACAAATCCCCAACGGTGCATGCCCACACGCACGTCACCTAGCATGTGTGTCACCTCAAAATAGTAGAATGATACAAAATCCGGGTTTTCGTACCCTCAGGACTAGATTTACAATCGTTACTTACCTCAAACCGGTCAAATATCTACCCTGCAATGCTCTTGCCTCTGGACTCGGCCTCCAAATGCGCCAAATCTATTCACAGTCAGTACAATACCATCAATATATGCTAATGGAATGAATTCCACAAGAAAAGCTTCAAATTTAGACCAAAACCCGAAATTGGCTCAAACCCGGCCCCCGAGCCCAGGTCTCCAAATCCGACAAAATTCACAAAACTAGAAAGCTCATTCACTCACGAGTTAAACCATACCAAATACATCAAAATCCGATATCGTTTGGTCCTTCAAATCCTTAAATTACTCTCAAACAATTCCAAGCCCTAACCCCTCATTTTCACTAATTACAATGATTATACAATGGGAAAATCACCATATATATGAGTATTAGGCTCAAGTAACTTACCTCAATGAAATACCCTTGATTCCCTCTTCAAAACCCTCCAAAAGCTCCACAAACCGAGTTGAAATTGTGAAGAATGACCAAATATTCGCGAAGGGTTCAATTTATGTCTTTCTGCCCAGCAAAACCGCATTTGCGGTCCAGATAGCGCACCTGCGGCCTCCGCTTCTGCGTCCAAAAGCCCGCATCTGCGGAAGTCACTTAAGGTCCTAAAACCCGCACATGCAATCACCTCTTCGCACATGCGGTCTCGCTGGTGCGACCCCTCATCCGCTTCTGCGATAATACACCAAGCTTCCAAACCCGCACCTGCGACTAAATTGCGCACCTGCAAAACTCGCACTTGCGGTTCCCAACCCACAGGTGTGGCCACACCAGAACAGCAGCACCAACTGCATTTTTCCAACTTCAAACTTCCCGTTAACCTTCCGAAATCATCCTGAGGCCCTCGGGACCTCAACTAAAAATACCAACAAGTCCTATATCAACATACAAACTTAGTCAAACCTTCGAATCACTCAAAATAACATCCAAACACCAAATTACCCTCGGATTCAAGCCTAAGAACTTCTAAATTTTCAAATTCGGCAACCGATGCCGAAACCAACCAAACCACGTTCGAATGACCTCAAATTGTGTACACACATGACAAATGACACTACGAACCTACTCCAACTTCCGAAATTCCATTCCGACCCCGATATCAAATTTTCCACTGCCGACCGAAACCGCCAAATTTCCAATTTTACCAATTCAAGCCTAATTCTACCACGGACCTCCAAATCACATTTCGGACGCACTCCTAATTCCAAAATTACCTAACGGAGCTAATGGAACCATCAAAATTCCAATCCGAGGTGAAATGCTAAAGAGTCAAATTTTGGTCAATTCTCTCAATTTAAAGCTTCAACAATGAAATTCCTTCTTCCAATTCGATTCCAAAATACCTGCGACCCGAAACCGACGATTCACACAAGTCAAAGTACATCATACGGAGCAACGCACGCCCTCAAATAACCGAGTGAAGTGCAAATGTTCAAAATAACCGGTCGGGTCATTACAGTTACTCCAATATCAAATGTACATGCATCATGTTAAACCTAGTACGGTTTAGAACGTTGTTAACGTAATAGCCCGCTAAGATAAGCCTTGTCCAAAGTCCGATGGGATTTCTATAGTCCCAATGGAAACTACCATGTTATGTGCATTACTTGGAGAAAATGTGCCAATACGTTGATCATTATTGTGTAAGTGGTCGAATATGGAGGGGGGAAGGACTAACTTTATTTGTTTACAGAAAAAGAAGCACGAAGTCCCCAGGTTCATGATGGTCCAAAACATTCCACCTCTGCTACTTTACTGGTGGAAAGACCTTGCGCCTTGCGACAAGAATTATGTGAGAAGAGTACTCGGTGACTTGCCGTCTTTGCTTAACATCCAACCAAATGGAGCTTTGATTGAAGTTGCTATCCTGTTCTGGGATGCAAAAAGAGCGGTCTTCCGATTTGGTGACATAGAAATGACTCCCGGAGTTTTTGCTAAGCTACCATAGGATAGTCCGGGGTTACTAGTACCAGAGAATCATACCCTTCACGGTTTTCTAAAGATGTTGGGCTTTAAGAAAAATGAAGAATTGCTTAGATTAAAGAAATCCTACATCCTATTTGGATTTCTTTAAGAGCATTATGGGCATAGTATGTCGTACCGTCTTTGTCATGAGGAACTTGCCATTACCTCCTTAGGTTGGACGCACCGCTGAGTTTATGTATTCATCATTTGCTTCTTGGGTTTGTTGATATTTCCAATGAAAGGGTGAAGGATTCACACTAGTTTAGCTACGGTTGCAAGAACTTTAATGGAAGTCATCGAGGGGCAAACCTACACCAATATCCCTATGATCCTAGCTGAACTATACCACGCTCTAGATCGGTGCAAGCAGGGGTTTGAACATTTTGAAGGTTGTAATCTATTATTGCAAGTCTGGTTATTAGAACACTTTCAGCGGGGAGAATATCGTCATGAGCTTCTGCGATGACCATTGAATGACTACATAGCTTACAACCATCCAAAGAAAATGACATGCATCCTAGATAGGTTCGCATAGCCCGAAAGTGTTGTACGTTGGGTACGTTTCTTCAGCAATCTGACATACGAGAAGTTACATTGGATGTTTTAGTGGTTTCCTAGCAGTGAGTTCATCATCAGGTCAAGGGATACTACTCATTTGGTATTGATCAGGTTATGAGGCATTTATCCTTATGCTCCTATAAGGGTAATGAGACAAGCAGGAAGAAAACAGGTCATACCTCGGGTTTCCAACATGGTCCAGTACAAGGCAGATTTCAAAGGGGACATCATTCCTTCTAAGTTCGAGCCACAACATATATGGAACCAGAAGGTCATTAAGGAAAAAGTGACTATCGAGCCAGACAGGTACCATGTTGGTCACGTGTATTTCTATCCATCATGGTTGGCACATGATATAGCGGGAGACGTCAAGCCAGAGGCCAATTTGGGAAATAAGATCTTTGATGATGCTGCTGAGGCACAAGTCAAGTATAGAAGGCTTCGCAAAAGGGTTTCTGAGTCGGAAACCATGCATCTGGAACCGCATAAAATAGACATGGAAGCTATAAATAAATGGAAGGGAATCGCCACCAAGGCAACAGAAATGTTAGAATATCTGGAACTGGGAGTGATGAAGCTCGAAGGGAAGATGAGAAAGAGGCTTGCAGATTGTCAAACCATAGATGGCAGCGAAAGAGGGCATCTAGCAAAGGCTTATTTATTATTGGATATGCGCGACTTGGGGAACTTGATTGATGGAGTCAAAAGAGCCAAGCATGGAGAAGGTCCCTTAGGGACAAAATAGATTTGGCAAATGATGTTCTTTACTGTTTTCTAGCTTAGTTTAGATTTCGATTGTAATAAGGCTAAACGCCATTAGTAACTTCATTATTATTGTCGATTTAGTAAATGTTTGGCTCGTTTTCACATTAATGAAATGACGCAATATTGGCATCAATTTTCTCCAAGTCTATATGTCGCTTAGGCCTACCTCGGGTACAATGAGCTCCCCAACTAGGACGCGAATTATTGCATGATTTTAAAGAACATGTTTAAATACTGCAAGCATTCTTTCAAATATCCCTTACTGACTTGGTTACCTTTTGCTTTTTCTTTCTTTTGATTATTCCCATTCCCCAAGGTTGGTTCGTGCATACTGGCATCATCAGCATATCACACTAGATCCAGAGATCCTCCACCTCCTCCTCCACCAAGAAATCCCAAGAGAAAGAACAAAGGAAGAGCGAAGATGGATGATATGAGCGGTATCAGAAAGGATAACTCCACCATAGCAGAGAATGTCGAAACTTCAGATGGTCGAAGCACCCTGGCACATAATGAACTGGTCTTGCATCTGGAACAAAAGATTTTGGAGTTACAAGGAGAACTTGAGCAGGTCCGGAACTTGGCAAACCTGTCTCTCACTCTAAATGTCCCTGATATTAACCAACAAAACCAAAACACCCAGAACGAAGCACCACCACAAAAGCCACAAAACCAAATCCCGCCACCAAACCCTCCTGCACCACACCAATACCCAACACCTCCCCAAGACCTTAATCCTCCTCCAGTACGAACTCCTTAACAACAACACCATCACCCAACTCAATACACGCAAACTACCACTTATCACAGTCCACCGAATATACCACAACCCACTTCTGACCTCCAAAACTCAACAAATGATCATCCTTATGCTCAGATACTCGGAGTCCACCAGAGCAACCCAATATATGTTGAGACCTTACCCCACACCCCACAACAAACCCTATACATACATAAATCAACTGAGAAAGACATGCTTATTAAGAACATGGCAGAAGAACTCATGAAGCTCACTGGTAGAGTTCAAAGTGTCGAAGGTGGTAAAAGCATTGGAGGTTTAAACTATGAGGACTTGTGCATTCAGCCAGATGTGGAACTGCCGGAGGATTACAAACCTCCCAAGTTTGAAATGTTCGATGGAACTGGTGATCCGAAAGTGCATCTGAGGACGCATTGTGACAAACTTGTAGGAGTGGGAAAAGATGAAGGAATCTGGATGAAACTATTCATGTGAAGCCTCACCGGAGATGCACTGTCTTGGTATATCCGTCGAAAACCAAGAAGTGGGTTAATTGGGTAAGCATGGCGTCAGATTTCATGGACAGATTCAGGCTCAACACAGTAAAAGCACCAGACAGTTTCTACATTCAAAACCTCAAGAAGCAACTAACAGAAACCTTTCGTGAATATGCTACTCGGTGGAGATCTGAAGCCGCGAAAGTAAGACCAAAACTCGAAGAAGAACAAATGAATAAGTTCTTCGTCAGGGCTCAAAACCTGCAATTCTATGAAAGGTTGATGGTTATTTAAAATTACAAATTCTCCGACATCATCAAGCTGGGAGAAATAATAGAAGAAGGGATTAAGAGTAGGATGGTGACAAATGTTTTCAAGGCACTGCAGGCCACGAATAAAGCATTGCAATCGGGAGGTATTTCGAAGAAGAAAGAAGTGGGAGCCATAATGGTGGCCCAGGGTCCTAAGTCTCCTCTCGCATACCAAACACCTCCACCTACATACCAAATGCCTCCACCCACATACCAGCCTTCACCCCCAAGATACCAACAACCTTCTACCACCTGCCATGCCTATAACACTCAAGGCGCATATTATCACTCACCACCACCTGCCCGCCAAAATTACCAGAAACCAAGACCAAACTTCGACCACAAACCACCTAGACAATACACCCTGATTGCTGAACCCATAGACCATCTATACGAGAGACTGAAGGCTGATGGTTATGTCACTCCCATTCTTACCATTGCCATGGAGAGTTCTTCTCAGTGGGTTAACCCCAACAAAACATGTGCATATCATTCAGTCATGAAGGGTCATACCATTGATGAGTGTCGCACACTGAAGTACAAGATTCAGACATTAATCGACACTAAAGTCATACATACAATGGAAGCTACACCAAATGTTCGTAACAATCCTCTCCCGGATCACATAGATGAGGGAATGAACGTGATAGAGACTGACGAGGAATGAGATCCGGAAGGGTCAATTGGACTCATTCGAGAGAGAGATGATCCTAAAACATCTCCAGTCACCCTCACACCTGTTATGGTACAAACCCAAGCACTGTTTGAAATCGAGGTAACCACACCCTTCACTGTGATGGTAGCTCCCATGCCATCTTACAAGTTTGATGCTATCCCATGGGATTATGTTGCGGAACCAAGGAGGAAAGGAAAAACAAAAATAGAGGAAACAGGTATGGCGCAAGGGATGACTAGAACTGGTAGAGTTTATACACATGAGCACTTGGGAGGAACAAGCAAAGAAGTTGCATCTAAGCCGCATGTTGTTGAGATTGGCCCTGATGACATTTGGAGAAAGGTACAAGCAAGGGAATGCCTTGATGAAAGTGCTGAGTGAAGCTTATGTACCCACCAACATCACTAGTAGGGAGATGGCCAATATGGTCGGGCAGGTACTGGAAAGCCACAAAATCACCTTTCACGAGGATGAATTACCACCAGAAGGATTAAGTCATAACAGGGCATTACACGTCATAATGCAATTTGAGGATAAATTTATCGCCAAAATCCTGATAGATGGGGGTTCAAGTCTCAATATATACCCACTAACTACTCTAAAAAGGTTGGGTAAAGGCCTGCACGAGATACGGATGGGAAGTATGAATGTAAAGGCATTTGATGGATCCCAAAGAGCCTCAATCGGAGAGATCAACCTCAACTTACAAATGGGCTCGACCTGGTTTGATGTTGAGTTTTAAGTGCTGGATATATCTGCTACCTATAATCTATTATTGGGACGACCCTGGATACACGCCGCTGGGGCAGCGGCTTCTACTCTGCATCAGGCTGTGAAGTTTGAGTGGAATCATCAAGAAATGATTATCCATGGGGATGGAAGCAACCCCATCTACACCAATCAGAATGTTCCAGTCATCGAGAATAGGAAGAAACTGGGTGGAGAAACGTACCATCGCATTGAGCGAGTCAACACAATAGAAAAGGATCAACGGTGGAGTAACAAGATAGAAAGTATATTAACATGGACAGTATATGAACCTGCCAAGGGTCTCGGCAAAAACCTCATAGGGATCACCAAACGCGTACACTCACAATGACATGGCACAACCTTTGGGCTCAGATATGAATATACTTGGCAAGCTTACTGGCATTGGTCGCTGCCATGGAGTTGTCCTTATTATCTGCTGGAAAAACCAGTACCACCTTTGCATCAGGCATTTTATCAAGCTGACATAATGTGGGGATCCGAGGAAGATGAAGTCTTATCTAGCATGAGGAAAGTGTTTCTGGATGAAGAAGATATGGATTGAAGTGTGATAGTTGAGGAGGAGGAGGAGAAGGACCTTACCATTCAGACCGTAGGGAAAGGAGCTGTTCTAAAAAACTGGACTGATGCACCATCCCGGGCCCGTCGAGTTCCTGGGTAGCTCGGCAGATTAGCATCAATTATTTTTAAGCATTTGAGACATTTTCAGTATTTTATTTTGAAATAATTGCTCGAGTCATCTAGCCGCATTTGTTAACATTTTAAAGATTTCAATTAATGCATTGCTACTTTTCGTATTTACTATTATTCTCTACATTTTTTATTTTTACAGCGTTATTATTACCTATCCCGATGAACCTATGACTGTGACATGTAATGAGACAACGCAACATAAGGATAGTGATTCAGAAGACATGGAAGATGATACGATACCTGAGGAAATCATCAGAGAAGTGGAAAATTTTGAAAATAAGCCAAAGTCCAACTTGGACGAAACTGAAGCAGTTAACTTAGGGGATTCCGAACTGGTCAAGGAAACACGCATAAGCATTCATCCTTCACCGTCAGAGAAAGAAGAGTACATCAGATTCCTAAGAGAATATGAAGATATCCTTGCATGGCCCTACGATGATATGACGGGTTTGAGCACATCCATAGTAGCTCATAAGTTGCCCACTAATCCTACATGTACATCGGTAAAGAAGAAGCTCAAAAAACTCAAGCCAGATATGAGTTTGAAGATAAAAGAGAAGGTCACCAAGTAGATCAAAGCCAAGGTTCTTAGAGTGTCCGAGTACCCAAATTGGTTGGCCAACATTGTGCCAGTTCCGAAGAAAGATGGGAAAGTCAGAGTATGTGTTGATTACAGAGATCTAAATAGAGCAAATCACAAAGATGATTTTTCGTTCCCAATATAGACATATTGATCGATAATTGTGCCAAACATGAACTCCAATCCTTTGTGGATTGCTTTGCGGGGTACCATCAGATCTGGATGGATGAGGAGGATGCCGAAACGACAGACTTCATTATGCCATAGGGGATATATTGTTATAAAATGAAGCCATTTGGTCTGAAAAATGCCGGAGCCACCACCATGAGAGCTATGACAATTATTTTCCATGACATGATACATAAAGAGATAGAAGTGTATGTGGATGACGTTATCATCAAATCCAAAAAGAGTACGGACCACATAGCGGATCTGAGGAAATCCTTCCATCGGCTTCGAAAGTATAATCTGAAATTGAATCCTGCAAACTGTGCTTTCAGAGTCCCTGCCGGAAAATTATTAGGATTCATCGTCAGTCGCAGAGGGATTGAGTTGGACCCATCAAAAGGCAAAGCAATCCAAGACTTGCCACCGTCAGAGAATAAGAAGGATGTGATGATCTTTTTAGGTTATCTCAATTACATCAGTCGCTTCATAGCACAATCAATAGTGATATGTGAGCCGATCTTCAAAATGTTGAGGAAAGAGGCCGCAACAAGTTGGACTAAAGAATGCCAGAAAGACTTCGAAAAAATCAAGGAGTATCTATCCAAATCGCCCGTTCTGGTCCCACCAGAGCCGGGAAGATCACTGCTGCTTTATTTGTCTGTATTTGATAGAGTTTTTGGTTGTGTTTTTGGGATAACATGATGAAACTGGAAGAAAGGAGCAGGAAATATACTATCTGAGCAAGAAATTCATGCCCTATGAAGCCTAGTACTCTTTGCTGGAACGCACTTGGTGTGCTTTGACATGGACAACTCAGAAATTGAGGCATTATTTCTGTGCATACACTACATATCTCATATCAAGGATGGATCCACTGAAATATATCTTTTACAAGCCCATGCCTACGGGTAAGTTAGCAAAGTGGCAAATATTGCTAAGCAAGTTTGACATCGTCTATGTAACTCAGAAGGCGATAAAAGGACAAGCATTGGCAGATTATCTGGCAGAAAATCTCGTAGAAGGAGAATACGAACCATTGAAGACGTATTTTATCGATGAGGTTGTGTCGTTTGTGCGAGAAGATATCACCAAAGCATTTGATGGTTGGAGAATGTTCTTCGACGAAGAAGAAAACTTCAAATGAGTAGGTATCAGAGCAGTTTTGGTATCAGAAACTGGCCAACACTATCCAGTATCTGCAAAACTCAGGTTTCCATGCACCAACAATATGGCAGAATATAAGGCTTGCATCTTGGGACTCAGGTTGGCCATTGACATAAATGTTCAAGAGCTATTAGTAATTGGAGATTCCGATCTATTGGTGCATCAGGTTTTAGGAGAATGGGCTACAAAAAATACCAAAATATTGCCATATTTGCACTGTGTACAAGAGCTGATCAAAAGGTTCACAAAGATAGAATTCAAGCATGTTCTGAGGGTTCAGAACGAGTTCGCAGATGCATTAGCCACTTTGTCTTCCATGATACAACATCCAGACAAGAATTTCATCGATCATATCCAAATAGGAATCCATAAACAACCAGCTTATTGTGCTCATGTTGAAGAAGTGAGTGATGGAAACCTGTGGTTCTACGACATCAAGGAATATTTGGCAAAGGGAGAATATCCAGAGCATGCCACCCATACTCAGAAACGCACACTTCGAAGATTAGCCAAACACTTCTTTCAAAGCGGATGGAATCTTGTATAGAAGGACTCCTGGCTTGGGGTTACTATGGTGTGTCGATGCCAAAGAAGCATCCATATTGCTCGAGCAAATACATACCAGAACTTGTGGACCGCACATGAATGGCTTCGTCTTAGCAAAGAAAATACTAAGAGCAGGGTATTTCTGGATGACTATGGAAACAAACTGCATCATATATATGTAGAAGTGTCACCAATGCTAGATACATGTTGATATGATACGAGTGCCACCCAATGAACTCAATGCAACAAGTGCGCCCTGACCTTTCTCCGCTTGGGGCATGGATGTCATCGGCCCAATCAAACCCGCTGCTTTAAATGGGCATAGGTTCATTCTAGTGGCTATAGATTATTTCACAAGATAGGTCAAAGCCGCATCTTACAAAACTATAACTAAGAACATCACCGACAATGCCACCAATCTCAATAGTGACCTAATGAAGGCCATGTATGAAACTTTCAAGATCAAGCATAATAATTCCACGGTATATAGGCCTCAAATGAAAGGAGCTGTAGAAGCCGACAACAAGAACATCAAGAAATACTAAGGAAAATGGTAGATAATTACAAGCAATGGCACAAGAAGTTGCCATTTGCTCTGCTCGGGTATCGTACCACAGTTCACACATCAACTGGGGCAAATCCTTACCTATTGGTTTATGGCACTAAAGTAATTATTCCTGCCAACGTAGAAATTCCTTTTTTGAGAATTATACAAGAAGCCGAGCTCAGCGATGCAGAATGGGTACAGAGCCGCTATGAACTACTGGCTATCATTGATGGGAAGAGAATGAATGCAGTATGTCATGGTCAACTCTATCAGAACAAAATTGTAAGAGCTTTCAACAAAAAAGTCAGACCAAGGCAATTCGCATCAGGATGAAGCCAAGGGGAAGTTCTCACCCAACTGGCAAGGAACCTACATGGTTCACCTAGTATTAACAGGATGAGCACTCATACTTGCAGAAATGGATGGAGAGATTTGGCCAAAACATATCAACTCAGATGCTATATTATGTTTAGGATTGTTTACATTTCTTCACTTGATGTAACTGAACTACACTTTACCTGATTCCCGTTTAAGAGGGGATACGTAGGCAACCCTATGGGTTCGGTCACATCTTAATAAGATATTCATTTTACCATGATCAGATACTGGGCAAAGATCGCAAATTCAAGTCGACATTGTCATGTGTGGAACAACCAAAAAGTATTGTCAAGAGTATACATTTAAACTGAGGCAGAATTTTGAGGAGGACCCTCAAAAGTCTAAGGCGAAGAGGTTGCAATGTCTCTAAATGTATCATAGTCACTGGTTCATCAAGATTATTTTATCTCACAAACACATTTCAAATAACTATATTTTTGCAAATAATTTGTCAAATGCATACATATTGTTTCAAACACTTTGTTTCTATGACAGCCGGATGATACCCAGGGTAACTCAAACAGGGCTGCAAGACAAGAGTGAAGGCAAAGCAAGGAGTCAAGAGTACGAACCAACCTTTCCCCCGCAAAACTCATAATGTTTGTTTGAATGCAGGCACAATGAACATATCAGGAATATTTGCAAATATATACACACAGCAAAATCACAATCTTCATAACGACAAGGTTGCCAAACGCAACACATCAAGCTAAGAAATACTTCACCCTCTCACAGCTATCCTTTGCTTTTCCCGCATAAGGCTATGCATTGCCTTTCCTTACATGAGACAAAGCATTGTATCCTCTTCTTGCATGAGGCTAAGCATTGCCTCCATAATTGCATGAGGCTAAGCATTGCCTCCATAATTGCATGAGGCTAAGCATTGCCTTCATAATTGCATAAGGCTAAGCACTGCGTGCATGAAACTAAGCATTGTCTCCTCTTCTTACATAAGGCTAAGCATTGCCTCCATAATTGCATAAGGCTAAGCACTTCCTGTATGAGACTTAGCATTGTCTCCTCTTCTTGCATGAGGCTAAGCATTGACTCCATAATTGCATAAGGCTAAGCACTGCCTGCATGAGACTAAGCATTGTTTCCATTTCTTGCACGAGGCTAAGCATTGCCTCCCTAATTGCATAAAGCTAAGCACTGCCTTTCTCTGCATGAGACTAAGCATTGTCTCCTCTTCTTGCATGAGGCTAAGAATTGTCTCCCTAATTGCATAAAGCTAAGCACTGCCTTTCCATGCATGAGACTAAGCATTATCTTCTCTTCTTTCATGAGGCTAAGCACTGCCTCCCTAATTGCATAAGGCTAAGCATTGCCTTTCCCTGCATGATACTGAGCGTTGTCTCCCCTTCTTGCATGAGGCTAAGCACTTCCTCCCTAATTGCATAAGGCTAAGCATTGCCTTTCCTTGCGTGAGAACTGAATACTATCTCCACTATGCTATCTAAGACCAAGCACTATCTCTTTGGTCACTTATGGCTAAACGCCGACCTTATCTCACACAAGACTAAGCCTTGTCTTGTCTCATCCTCGCATATGGTCAAGCATCATATCTTTGCATTTCATGGGTTGAAACATCGCCATTTTGTCCAAAGGCATCATAGTCCGAAGGCATCATCCTCATAGTCGGAAGACATCATTCCATGGCCTGAGGATCTCTCAAAATTGTACATCATTATTGAAAGGTGTCATAGTCCAGAGGCACCATCCTCATGGCCCGAGGACACCATTTCATGGCCCGCGAATCCCTTATCATACTCTTCATGGCCCAGGACATCATGGTCTAAGGACATCATCCTCACCGTCCAAAGATAACCTTCATGGTCCAAAGGGAATTTTCATCACGTTTAAACTTTTGCAATAACACACACACACACACACACACACACACATATATATATATATATATATATATATATATATATATATATATATATATATTCACATGCACCATGTTTTAAGTTTTACAGGTACCCCAGGAGGAAACCGTTCTACAAACGGGAGCAATCTTCGCTCTGGTTTCCGTTCACAACGTTCATCAATTGCTTCAAACATAACCAACTACCAGCAATTTCCCACCTTTCACTCTATGACCATTCGGATATTTGCTCTGTGATACATCCATAACATTTCAAATTCACATTCATGACTCTGCATAAATTCATCAGATACTATCCAAAAGAACCCTTTCCGAGACATACGACCATTCTTATAACACCTCCCATCGATTTCATTCACCTTTGGCTCCAGAACTACATACGACCTGATTCCCGTAACTCCAGGGATATGTAGGCAACTCAGGAACTAGGGTTCGGCCCCCATTTTTTCAAATCATATCATTCCTCATTCAATTCAGCCAAAATTGGTCATCATTTTCTTTACCCGGCAACTCTTTCATCATTCCCAAATAAAGACGGGCAGCTGTTGATACCCAATTTTGCCCTCATAGTTTTTCAAATAGTATATATACCTTTCAAAATATCATTTTGCATCATTATTTAGTTTACAAAATCTATACATGCACTTTCTATGATTTTCCATAATTTTTAGAGTTTTGAAATTGATTTTTTCTTACATTTAAATTACTTGAATACTTATTAATTACTCCTTCAAATTATTTTGTGATGACTTAATTACCTAAAATTATTATTTTTTTGCATCAATAATACACGTTTCAAATATATTTACTTCATTCTTATATAATTACATTAGTATTTGTAAGCTATTTGCACAATCTTGCAAATATAGCCTATATTTTACAAATTTTGTTGCATTTGTCATTTTATTCAAGGTCAAAATAGTATCTTACGTTTTTATAATCTTCTACTATTGTTTTAAAGTATTAATTCACATAAATAGCATTTTTATAATTTATTTAACTTTTTTTTATTAAATTATTTTCCTCTTAATTTCCTATTTTAAAATCTAGCCCATTTTGGGATTAATTGCAGACCAATTAAGGTCCAAATGAACCCCTGGCCCAATAACCCCAGTAGCCCAAATGACCCTTTAAAAATCTGGGCATAACCCGTTTATAATGACCCGCCCCACCTTCCTCTTAATGTTGGCCGTTGATCTCAAATGATCAATGGACCGAATTAAAACCCTCACTCTCCTTATATCCCCTCATCCAAACTGTAATCCTCATTTCTCTTCATCAGCCACCTCTAAACACTCCTCCCTCCTTCAGAAGCCTTAGTCGCCCCCTCAATCTTCTCCGAATTCGTCTCAATCATGGATTCCATTTGTTATTTTCTTACCTTTTATGTGTTACCTCAGTATTACTTGCAAGACTATGGTGTCACTTAGTACTTGCCTAAACTTGGAAAGTACCTTCTCTCAGATTCGGGCCCGTTCAACTACAATCGCTAATATCTGGACAATATCTCGTCCATATACACGGAAGAATAGCTGATTTCTCATACCAGTAGACAAATTTTCAAACGTTGAACCCTAATTAGGGTGTGATTTTCTATTTCTTTCCTTTACTGGTCACATTATGATTTCATGTATATTTTTCCTTTCCTTGTTTATGTTTGATTGACTTATTTTCCTATTTAGTCGTCTGATTTAACCACTATATAAATCCCTCCCCATTCCCCTTTGAAGGGGACGACGGAAAATTAGAAGATTCACTAAAAACTGAAGTTATTGTTCTATCATTCTCTCATTCTCTTACTCTATACTTTGGTTATTGGCTGGCTGAAAGCCAAGGCCACCGAAATTTGAGTTTTTAACTTTTCTTGGTGCGAGCACTGCCCGGGATTCATATGAAGCCTTTGGGAACTCTGACGCATTAAGATTATGGGTTCTTGTTCTTTATTGGTATTCAGAGTACTATAGAGTTTGTTCTTTCTTCTTGTCTGTTTATTCAACTGGTAACTGGTAAGTCTCTTGTCTTTGTTTTTTACAATTTTGTTCTTCTGTGTTCATGTCTTGTGTAATCACACCTCTGCAATTCCATGATCTAATGTTTTTCTAGGCTGTCTCTGTGTGCAACCTTGTCAGAATTGAACTTGATTATGATCTGAACTTCTTTAGCATTTGATTTTACTTAAAATTTCCAGCTTTGAGATATGTTATTTGTACTTGCTTAACTGGAACAATTTGGACTCTCTTAAGCTCGTATGCTAGTATCTGAGTATTTACCTTTACTGGCTGGCATGAGTGGTTTCCCTAATTTGTTCTAAATTCTTGTAATAGAATATACTATAATCTATGTTGAGACCTTCACTCTAGCTGTGACCTACTCCCATGCTATTTTTGCACTCATTATGCCTTTGGTCTGCTTAATCCTGTATCTTTAGCGATTAGTTGGGACCTTTAGAGTAGATATCTTAATTTGTGTTTCCTTACAATGTTTGATACTGTTTTTGTCATAATGTAAGTTGGCATGTCTATCTTTCTGATATTGTGATGGATGCCTCAAATAATTTGAACCCTCTAGGTTTTAACTCCTTTAAGTTAGTGCTTGGCATTGTGTGCCTTTGTATGTTAGTAATCTTAGAAAACCTGATTCCCCTGCTTTCTACCAAAAATGTTTCTGTCCAATCTGCTAAGCGTTTGAACTTGTGATATCAACCTGTCCTTTGAATTTTGTTGATTCTCTTTTCTTGAATGTTCTTTGTATAACTACCCCTGTCATGTCTGCTTCTCTTTGCTGCTGGAGCTTGAGCTGTTTCCGGCATTTAGCTTTTCTTCCTCACATTATTTGTATAATATGCAAACCGGTTTGTTTAAGTGATTTCTGTGTAATCTAATATTTGGGTCATATGGCCAATTGAATATAAGTGCACCTCTTCAAGTTCTATTATTTGATCATTGTTCTCTCACTCTTATTTGTTACCTACACTATTCTGAATCTATCACTCTTGGCCGGTTGAAAACCAAGGCCAGCAAAACTCTCTCTATTGACCTCCCTAGTGTGAGCACTGCTAGGGGTCCATTTGAGACCTTTGCGAACTCTGACACACTGTTTGGTTTGGTCTGAGTTCCTCTATAGTTTTGGGGCTATGTTGATGGGTATAGTCCCTTGTTTGGATCTGAGCATGCCATTTGCGAAGAAAGGGTTTGTTGAAGGCCCAGGCAATACTGGGTGTCTCCTTTTAGGCCTGCTGTAGGCCTACTATTATTTCTTGTGTAATATTTATATTTACATTCTTTGGCCCTGTAATAATTTGTAATAATAAACAATTTGGGGTGTTAGTGAAATTAGGGAAATGGGTATATTCTAAGGTTTACATGAAAGGGTAGAAAACATGCCTATAGGGTTTGCATGATTTACATGTTATTAACCTGCCATATATGTTGTTTATTCTCCATGAACACTAGTAAAAATCATGCCATTAGAGGAATCACGTACTCACACAACTTGTTTACTATCAAAGCATGAGCTTAAGTACTTTATTTATTCCTATGTCTACTACTATGTGTTACTAGACAGCGTGCCTATAGGATTATACTAGCTTATGTTCTACAGATCTTCATCTAGTAATCATGCATGTAGGACTTTAATTGGCTAATTTGCTATTGCTATTGTTATCATATTGCTCTCCTAGAAAATACGCCTATAGGGGCTAAGTAGAAAAAATCAATTTCCATTGTTAATCGTTAGAAATCCTTCCTATAGGGTATTATCACTTGCTTAAAATGGTTATGAGATCAACATGTTAATGTTGGACTCTTAAACACGGTATCATTGCTTACCTATGCCACTGTTATAACCCATGCCTATAGGACCATGTCACCTTCCTAAGACACATATCTATAAAATCGGCGCTAATAGCTCTAAGCTTACAAATAATTTACTGCTCCTTTCGCCTAAGCCACTAAGAGCAATAATGTTGGAATTCAGAGTCACGTAGAAACCATGTCTATAGGGGCTTAATGACTTTAAATTGCCTCAATTCTGAAACTGCTTATTCATAATATTGAATCTGCTTGCATGCATTCGTTGTCTAAGTGTGGAGGCTAACTTGAGCCTTTAACTGCCTTTATATGAAGTCCTACTTGTTTTGTATGTCACTTACTTTTATCATTTCGGGCAGCCTAAGTAAAGTCTAGAACCACCCAAATAGAGGTCCAATGCCTCGTGGACCATATGCATGGGACAGGTAGATCATACATAGGGTACGACTTAGAATTGAACTAGCTCGCTTTAGGTAAACAACTTAAACGTAGTAATCAGGTAGTAGGAGATGATAGTCTGTGCCCGCTGAATAATATGAGTAGTTCCCTATCTCAATGGATTTGCGAAGTATTATTTATGTTGGACGGGGTGATCCTTTTGGCTAAACAACTTAGGACCTCCCCTCCCCCCCCCCTCCATTTTGTTTCTTTTTATATAGACCGTTATAGTTATATCCTTGTAAATCTTAAGATTTCTATCAATTCTCATTGTGTTATACTATAAATCTTTGACCTTTCATTCTCTTAGATCATCTTGCCTAATCATAATCCACATAGTTTTAAGTTCGGCCGGGACCCACAGTTGTGGACCTCGAAGGGTGCCTAACACCTTCTCTTTGAGGTAATTTGAGCCCTTACCCGATTTTTGGTGGAGTTGACTAGTCAAACAGAGTTATCTGCATAATAGGTGCCCTAACGCACCTTAAAAATCATTAGGTGGCGACTATCATCTTTTAATACCACCCATTTAAAAGCATTGTCACAACGTCGCGAGAAAACGGGGCGCGACAATCCATGCCAAGAGTAAAAGCCATAGTTTTATGTTTTTGAATCCCCTCCTTCAGTTGCACCAAAAATGGATCGTTGTATTTCTTCTCTTTGACTTCCAAAACGAGCAATAATTCAGCCTATTCTGCACAATTACCCCTCCTTCACTAGAGTCTGCAAGACGAACTCCTAAACTAGCTAACTGGTGAACCTCCCTGGCCAACAGCCTTCGATATGCCTCCAAGTGAGCCAAACTACCCATAGATTTCCGGCTAAGATCATCAGCCACGACATTGTCTTTCCCCGGGTGACATGGAATATCGATGTCGTAATCCTTTAGTAACTCAAACCATCTTCTCTGCCTCAGATTCAGCTCCTTTTGTTTGAAAATATATTGAAGACTCACATGGTCTGTGAATACATCCACATGGACCCCATACTAATAATGATGTCAAATCTTCAATGCAAAAACCATCGCCGCAAGTTCTAAGTCATGTGTTGGATAGTTCTTTTCATGATTCTTGAGTTGCCTAGAAGCATAAGCTATAACCTTTTGTTGCATTAATACACATCCAATCCCAAACCTTGAAGCATCGCAATATACCATAAACTCATCTGTACCCCCCGGCAGGGTCAACACTGGCGTCGTAGTCCATCTTGATTTCAACTCTTGGAAGCTCCTTTCACAAGTATCAGACCATTAGAACTTAACTGCTTTCTGAGTCAATTTAGTCAACGAAGAGGCAAGAGTATGGAAACCCTCCACAAACATCCTGTAATACCCTGCTAAACCCAAGAAACTGCGAATCTCGGTTGGTGTTGTAGGTCTAGTCCAATTCTTCACCACTGCAATATTTTGAGGATCGACCTTAATTCCTTCTATGGATACAACATGACCCAAGAATGTGACAAATTCGAGCCAAAATTCACATTTTGAAAATTTCGCGTACAATTGGTGCTGATGAAGAGTTTACAAAACTGCTCTGAGATGATCGTCATGGTCGTCTCGACCCCGTGAATACACAAGAATATCATCAATGAATACTATGACAAAGGAATCGAGAAAAGGCTTGAAAACCCGATTCATAAGAACCATGAAAGCCACCGAGGCATTTGTTAGCCCAAAAGACATTACCAGAAATTCAAAGTGCCCATACCGGGTCCTGAAAGCTATTTTCGGAATATCCTGCTCCCTGATCTTCAATTGGTGGTACCCGGACCGTAAATCAATTTTGGAGAAGTACCTAGCGCCCTGTAACTGATCAAATAAATCATCTATTCTTGGTAATGGGTACTTGTTTTTTATTGTAACTTTGTTGAGATATCGGTAGTCAATACACATCCTTAGTGACCCATCTTTCTTCCTCACAAAGAGAACTGGTGCGCCCTATGGCGACACACTCAGTCGGATGAAACCCTTCTCTAACAAATCCTTTAATTGTTCCTTTAGCTCCTTTAATTCTGCTGGTGCCATCCTGTAAGGCGGAATAGATATAGGCGGCGTGCGTGGCATTACATCAATCCCAAAATCAATTTCCCTGCCTAACAGAATCCTAGGGAGCTCATCAGGAAATACCTCCAGAAATTCATTCACCACTGGCACAGACTCGAGTGTAGGCGCCTCAGCATCGGTGTCCGTGATAGATACACCCCTTGTTAATCATTTTCGTGGACTTAAGGTAAGAAATAAACCTACCTATTGGCATTACATTATCCCCCTTCCACTCAACAACTGGCTCATTTGGAAATTCAAACCTCACAGTTCTAGTTCGGCAATCGAGTATGGAAAAACATGAATAAAACCAATCTATTCCCATAATTACATCAAAATCAACCATCCCCAATTCAATGAGATCGGCCACGGTGTCCCGACCACGTACCGTGACAACACAACCCCTATAAACTCATGCAGCCACAATAGACTCGCCAACCGGAGGAGATACATAGAATGGCTCATGAAGTTGTTCCGATTCTATCCCAAATTCCATAGCAACATAAGGGGTAACATAGGATAAAGTGGAACCGGGATCAATAAGAGCATATACAGCATGAGATTGGACAGTCAATATACCTGTGACAACATCTGGAGAAGCCTCTACACTCTGGCAACCACTCATAGCATAGAAATGGCTGGGTCTTCCTGAACTCTGCGCACCACCCCTAGCTGCACCACGCCCTACTGGTGCTGAACTACCTTGAGTTGGAGGGGGTGCTAAAGATGTAGCAGCTGCAAAACTAGATAGTTGTGATGTGCCCCTGCCCGCACCCTGGCGGGATAAACAACACTCCCTCTAAATATGACCCCTCAATCTACACCCGTAACATATGGGTAGGTCCATGCAGCATGTCCCCAAGTGCATCTTCCCACACCTGGGGCATGGGGGCCTCCGCTGCTGCTGGAATTTCCCTCCCGATCGGCCTTGCTGGGGGGGGGGGTCCCATATTTCCCTGATTGGGCCATATTGGCGGTGCACTAGCTTAATACTGAGCAAAAGACTGTGATGGCCCTGATGACCCTCCCCTAAAAGCTGATCTTCCCCCACCAAATGACTTCCCAAAGTTGCCCGCGGACCGGGCCTTGCCGGTACCCATTTTGCTCCATTTGGTTCTTCAACTTACGGTTCTCTGTAGCGTGAGAAAATGCTACCATCTTCTCATAGTTCATATCTGAATTCAAGGCAGCTGTAGCGGCCTCATTGATAACCAAGGGGCTAAGGCCCTGCATAGACCAGCGCACTCTAGCATCCATAGTAGGCAACATGAGAATGGCATATTTAGACAAACGCGCGAACTCCATGTGATACTCCCACACACTCTTACTTCCTTGCTTAAGGTTCTCAAACTCTGTAGCACAAGGTGCCCTAATCTCGGCCGGCAAGAAATGGTCCATGAAAGCGTCAGCAAACTCACTCCACCTCGCTGGAGGGCTCCCCTCCTCCAGAGAGTCCTCCCACAGCTCAAACCAAGAATAGGCCACCATTTTCAGGCGGTAGGCGGCCAACTCCACTCCCTCTGTCTCAGTAGCACGCATAACTCGGAGAGTCTTATGCATCTCATCAATGAAGTCATGTGGGTCCTCCTCGAGATTAGCAGCCATGAACACCGGAGGATCCAACTGAAGAAACATGTTCACCATGGAACTACTAGAATCCCCTTGTTGGCTAGAAGAAGTGGGTGCAACATTTGATCTCTGGGCTTGAGAAGCCACTATCTGTGTCAGCATCTGGATAGCTCCCCTAAGATCCCCATCATAAATACCAAAACTGGAAGTTGGGGCTGGAGGTGGAACCAGAATATTGATTGGAGGAACCGCAGCACCCTCGGTAGGTGCATGAACTGGTGTGGCCTGGTCAGGTGTAGTAGAATCAGGCAGTGTAGCAGTTGGTGGATTATCCTCACCCCTCGGGTATTCACCTGCATCGCCAAATAAAGGGTCAACTGCCACTCCGGATCCAGCATTGGTTCCTTGTCCAGTTCTTGCTCTCTTCTTAGGTGCCATGTACGGAAAATTAAAGGAATACACGAGTTAGAGGAGGAACAGTTTCACAATCAATTTCATCGCACGATCCAGAATATCAAAGAAGGGTATTATTCCTAAATGCCCAAGTAGCCTCCAACTTATAGATGTGGTTAACAACACACCGATAAAGAGGACTCTACTAGACACTGCTCCGAGACATCTTAGGACACTTTAAAACCTTAGGCTTTGATACCAAGTTTGTCATGCCCCAAAATCAAAAAGCGCGACCGGCGCCCAACCGAATGAACCCGGTCAAGCAAGCATGTTAGACGCTTTCTACCCAATGCACCCATGATCAAGAAAAGACATAATTTCGTTAATTAAACAGTAGGAAGTCCATATATACAATACTAAATCATCTCATTGGTTACATCATTTTAAAGTCCAAAAATACACACATTCTTATGATTCGTGTAAAACAAGAGATCAAATCACAACATAATCTGTTTTACTTTTCTAGCACTCATGTATAACCCATGCTATGTCTACGGAGCCTCTAAAAGATACAAAAGAGTGTTATGATAGTGCCGGCAACAAGGCCCCGGCTATACCTCAAAACGTAATAATGATATCAACAAAAGGTACAATACATGACCCTGGGATGAAGTGGGGCTCACCAAGTCTGTTGGGAAGAGGATGTGCCACTATCGTTGATCACCACTGCCTGCTATGGAACCACCTGCGTTCATTTAAAGATATAGTGCCCCCGGCAAAGGGGACGTTAGTACTGACGAATAGTACTAGTATGTAAAATTAAGCACCATCTCAATAGAATGAATAATAATACAAGGGGGAACAGTCAAGAATTCAATAAGAGCTTCAAATAATACTAAACCATCAAGTTAAGGATCACATAAGTTTTCAAGTATACCATAATTCACAATACCACTGTATTCTTACGCGGAGTCCGATCACGACCCGGCCGGCTAGCTCGTCTCATTTGAGATATCAACCATAACTACAATTTCAATTATCATTTCCAACACAGTCACCACCATGTGTGCGGCATGGCGTCTGATCACGGCCCGATCGGCTAGGCCGTCTCACCTAAGACATTACCTTTTTCGGTCAATCATCTCACATCATACTTCTTTCATATTAATTCAATTCATCGGCACTTATGGTCACAATTATACCGTTCTTGGAACTTGGCCGAATTTCATATTTCATGCTCCCCTTTTCATTTTCACACACCATTACCATTATCGACCACAAAACTCTTCAATTCAAGGCTTTTAGGTACATATGAGAGCAATTAAGAGTCTTAGACATATATAGAGATTGTTTTCACATAATTTGGCAAGATAACTGTCACTCAAGCATAACTTGAAATCGTAACAATTATAACACACACAACCACACTTTGAATATATATATATATATACTCAAAACATAACAGAGCATGAATAAATGCATTTGAAACACATATTGAACATGTATCTTTCAACACAAGATTACTCGGGATAACCAATTTCATAATGATCAACTAAGGTCTTTCATAACTTACATGAACACCGTGGAATTCGATTCTAAGATAGGGATTTAGCCAACATACCTCAATTGAGCTTCCTTAAACCTTTAAAACGTTCCAGAATTCTTATCAACTTCAATCTATTTTAGAAATATAACAAGTTGAACCAAAATTAGGAAGACGATCATGATTCTAGCTCATTTGAGTATATTATCAAGCACTAGATGTGCATTGAGGTTTTGAAGGCCCTTTTAGGAAAGATTCCATCATTCCACCAACCCATTCTCTACCATCATTAGCTCACAACCTTCCCACATTCTTTGATATCACATGCATGCACGATAACAACTCCCACACCCAAAAACCGTCTTGCTAGGGTATAGATTATTTCCTTTAAAATGAGGACTTTCTTGATAATCTTCAAGGATTGAGCAAGAATTGTTGGATATTAGGTTGAAGGTTACTTCCCCACATTAAGCACTCTTTCTCACTCTAAAAGTATCAAAAATATGCTCAAAATGGACCATGGAATATGTTTTAACGAGATAGGGTCGGGTTTAAAAACCACAAAAATAAAGTACTGAGACAGGATCTGCGGTCGCATATGCGACCGCAGAATGGATATGAGGTCCGCATATCGGCCGCACAATTTGGAGCCAAAACAACTAGAAAAATCTGTTTGGGTCTGCAGTCGTTATGCGGCTGCAGACCTGTTCTGCGGTCACATAATGCGCCGCAGAACCTCCCTCCGCAAAAATCTCAAACCTCGGTATCCGATCAGAGTGCAGCCCGCAAAATGGTTTTGCGATCGCATAATGGGCCGCGAAATTGACATCAAAATGGCCCTGAAGACTGTCTCACTCTGTGACCGACAGAGTGATTATGCGTCCGCCTAATGGGCCGCATAAATGCCTATTTCTGCCAAATATTTTCCTTCAACTCCCCAGCGCACTGTTCAATTATTAACCTTTACGCCAACCCCGGCATCACGAAACCCCAATGTTTAGGAAATATTTCACGGGGCCTTACATAAACTACCCGGACATAGTATAATTAGTAGCTACGCATGGATTCTCGTCACCTCGTGCGCGCGTAGACCCTACAATTAGCAACAATTATTAATTTAAATCACATATGGGGTAAATTCTCTCTTACAAGGTTTAACCAAAGACTTACCTCATCTCAAAGTTCACTTTCTGATCACACATTTCGCGTTAAAGCCTCAACTTGATGCCGAAAACTCTGAAACTAGCCAGATGTTATATAAAATAATTAATACATGCTTAACAATTCGAAATTAGAGTATTAGATTAATTATCCAACCCAAATTGATAAAATTCCTAAAATTCTCCTCGGACCCATGTGCCCGGATTCCGAAACTTTTCGGATGAAATTGTTATCCATGATCGCAAGAACTCAAATATACAATTTTCATCCCATTCCATAACCATTTTCGTTGTTAAAATCTCATTTTTATCAAGACCTAAGTTTTTCATCTAAATCTTTGATTTCCATAATTTACATGTTATAATCTACCCATAATCTATGTATTTAACTAACAATGGATGGAATTAAATTACCTCCTCCAAGTTGCTAGGTGAATACTCCTCTCAAAAAGCTTCAAAATCGCCTAAGAATGGAAGATATGGGGCTAAAAATGGCTGAGCCCCATTTTTAAGGCATTCTTCCCAGCACTGCTGACCCCTTCTTCGAGAACGCGACAGGTGCCTCGCATTCGCGAATGCCAAATTCCACGGCCTCAAAAATTCCCTTTGCGAACGTGACAGTGGTCTCGCGAACGCGAAGGCTTGCCTGGTCTTCCCTTCGCGAACGCGTGAGCCCCTTCGCGAACGCGTAGGGTAATTTCACCCTAGTCCAAGCCCCTTATACACGAATGCGAATACGTCACCTTTCACGCGAACACGAAGGGCAATTGCGCAGCCCCATATTTCCTTCATCACGAATGCGAGAGTCCTTCCGCATTCGAGAAGAAGGAAACCAGAACTAGAATTCCTTGTTTTTCCAACTTAGCTCCGAGTGGTTCAAAACTCGCCAGAGCTCTCTGGTGACCTCATCCAAATCCGCTAACAAGCATATAAACATATTGCGGACTCGATCAAACTCTTGAAACATGCAATTCAACAATGAAGCCAAGAATCGCACCCCAAAACCGAATTGGATCAAAATATGAACTTCAAGTTTCTAAATTCCTCCGAACGCGCCGAATCATACTTATACTAATCGGAATGACACCAAATTTTGCGTGTAAGTCTTAAATCACCATATGGAACTATTCCCATTCTCCTAATTCCAAACGAACTTGAATTACTCCGAAACCTACTCCAAACCGAATTTAAAGAACTTTAAAACCTTCAAAGAGCCTACTTTCACTGTTTGGCGCCAAAAAGCTCCCGGATCGTCCGAAACCCGATTCGAACATACTCCCAAGTCCAAAATTATCATACAAACATATTAGAACCGTCAAATCTCGATTCCGGGGTTATTTTCTCAAAATGTTGACCGAATTAAAACTTATCCTTTTTAAAGCCAACTAAGGACCCAAGTGCTCCGATTTCAACCCGAACTCTTCAAAATCCCGAACTAACCATCCCCGCAAGTCATATAATAGTAAAAGCACATAAGGGGAGTCTTATCTAGGGGAACAAGGTTCTAGAAGGAAAAATGACCGGTTGAATCGTTACATTCTCCACCTCTTAAACAAATGTTCATCCTCGAACGGGTTTAGAATTATACCTGGAGTGCTGAATAAATGTGGATATCTTCTTTACATGTACTCCTCATTCTCCCAAGTTGCTTCCTCGAATGATTGGCTCCTCCACTAAGAAAACTGAAACATGCTGAATATTAGTTACAATACCAGTAGAACTTATAGTAAACAGAAGACATGTCGTTTTTCAAATTAATAGGACAGACAAGCATCAAACCTTGTACTCGTTGGCCACATATAGGCAAAAATGTTGATTATGAGATTTACTTTAAAAGTATTAACTAATACTAAAAAACACAAGATTGAGCAAGTCGGGAAAATCACACAATAGAGTTACAAATAGCATGGGAACAGGTCATAACTAAAAGTAGAACTCTAGGAAGATAAATGTTGGGCATGAATATCACAATAGGAATTAGAACACATTTTGGGCATGAGTTGGCTATCATAATAGTACATAACAAGGCAAGGAACCAAACTCAGAATAAGCAACAGGTATAAATAACCAAATATTCTTAAGCATAATGATTAGAAATTATTAAGGTTGGACACACCTAATGAGCATACATTAAGGCTTGCATATTAGGCTAAGTATTTAGATAGACTCGCAGAGAAATAGCAAATTATGCATAAAGGATGCAACATGAAGAAAGCAATTTGAGCAAGAACATAGTTTCATAAGGGTTTTGGTACAAGAAATCAAAATAAAGTTCAACAACCATTAATCAAGTTTCAATAACGAATCAGGCAGACATCATGAATCAATTTAGCTATCCACATGTGAGTTAAAATTAGAACTCGCATAGAATTGAAGCTAGGGTAACTATAGAGTAGTACTAAAACAAGTAGAATTGTATACGAAGGAAATAATATTGAAATTAACTCAGGCAAATCCAAATAGCACTAATGCACATAATACAAACACGAACAGAAAAACGTAGAAGTGCGAGAGTATAAGGCACTAACCAATTGCAGACAAACTAAACAAAGGATGGAAAACTCAAAAATCCTAGGAATAGCTGTGATTATTGAAGGCCAGTAAAACCTCAACTCACAAGGGCTTCAGAGTTCATAGGAACCTCAAAATGGACTCCGAGCAGTGGTTGCACTGGAGGAAGGTGAATAAAATTTTGTGGACTTGGCTTTCGGCCAGCCGAGGGCTCAATTTCATAATAGCACATAATAAAATGAGAGTGAAAGAATAGTTGTTAAGGTGATTTAAAGTCTGTCCAAAAGGGAAATTTGGGAGGGGTTATATAGTGGTAGAAATCGAGCAAGCAAACATGGAAAATAGTTAATCAAACACAAATAAGAAAAGAAAATCACATGCAAAAAATAATAGAACTAGTAAAGGAACATATTGAAATTTCAAACCCTAGTTCGACTAAAATCAAAGATTGGCCGAGGATCTTGGTAATCCGACCCATATAATCTGGTAGTGAGTGTATATAGATGAAATATCGTCTAAGTCACTAAGATTGAGGACGATTGTTCATAACTCAAGGCCTGGTACTTGCCAAGAATAGGCGAGTACTAGGTGAAGTCAAAATCATGTAAGTCACAAGATGACATAACGTATAAGGTAAAGGAATCATGGATTGAGGGTATGGCTGCTAGGGTTTCTCATAGACGAGTGGAATGGAGAGGTTTTGGAGGTGGCTGTTTAGGTGGGAATGTCCCTAAGGTTTAGGTTAAGGGGATATAAGGAAAGGTAGGGAATTATTATGGGCCGTTGATCATTTGAGATCAGAGACCGTTATCGAAAGGGAATGGGGCGGGTTGTTTAAACGGGTTGCAACCGAGCTATTTAAAAGTGGGTCGTTTGATTTGGTCTGGGGAGTTATTGGGCTAAGGTGGTGTGTCTGGGCTGGCAATTAATCCGAAACATGGCCTGGTTTGGGCAAGCTTTAAGAAATAAAGGAATTAAGGAAAACAAAATTAATAAAAATTATCTAAATAAATGTAAAAAATATTATTTAAGAAAATAATCATTTTAAAATAATAGCTGAAGGTTGTAAACATATAAAAGTTATTTTGACTTTGAATAAAATATTAAAATGCAATTAATCGCAAAAATATGTAAATAGCACAAATAATGCAAATGAAATTATATAAAATGAAATAAAATATTGTAAAGCATATATGTGGTTTTAAATAATAAATTTGGGTGATTAAAGCATTGCAAAATAATTTAAAGGGGTAATTAATACATATTCAAGTAATTCAAATGCAAAAAAATCAATTTTAAAGCTTTATAAATTATGGAAGATTATAGAAAATACTTGTATGACTCTTGTATATTGAGTAATGATGCAAAAATAATGTTTTGAAAGTATATATATTATTTGAAATATATGAGGGAAAAATTGGGTATCAATAGCTGTCCCTCTTTATCCGGGAATGATGAAAGAGTTATCGGTTAAAGAAAGTGATGACCAATTTTGTCCGAAGTGCGTGAGGAATGATGTGTTTTGAAAAACTTGGGGCCGAATCTTGGTTCTTGAGTTGCCTACATATCACTAGTGTTACGGGAATGATGTCGTGTGTAGTTCTGGATTCAACGGCGAACGAAACCGATGGAGTTGTTATAAGATTGGTCATGTGTTTTGAAAAAGGAGTTTTTGAGTAGGATAGTGTCATGAGTAACATATAAATTCAGGTGGGGTTATGAATGAAAATTGAATGTTACGGATGTGCAAGGCAGATATTTGAACGGTTATAGAACAAAAGGTAATCAATTACTAATCATCGGTTGCGTTTGAGGTGATCGAAGGATGTGAACGTTGTGAACGCAAACCGGAGCGAGAAATGCTCTTGTTTGTAGAACGGTTACCTCCCGAGTTATCTGCAAAATTTAAAACACGATGCATATGAATATATATGGGTTATTGCGAAAATTTAAACATGATGCAAATTCACTTCGGATCAAGAGAGTTGTCTTTGGACGATGCAGATGATGTCCTTAGACTATGACATCCTGGGCCATGAAGCATTTGATAAGGTATTCGCAGGCAATGAAATGATGTCCTCGGTCCATGAGGATAATGTATGATGCCTCTGAATAATGATGTGCAATTTTGATAGATCATAAGGCCATGGCATGGTATCTTCAGGATATGAGGATGGTGCCTTTGGAATATGACGCCTTCAGATAATGTGGTGGTGTTTCAGCCCATGAAATGCAAGTATGTGGTAATATCGATCACTTGATCAAGGAAACAAGTGATGCTTAGTCATTCGCTAAAACGAGACAAGACAAGGCTTAGTCTTATTTGAGATGAGGGCAACGCTTAGCCCGTTGCGAAGAAAGGAGATAATGCTTAATCTTTTGCAGTGTAGCGGAGATAGAGTTTAGTCTCATGCAAGGGAAGGAGATGCTTAGCCTTATGAATTAATGGAGGCAATGCTTAGCCTTGTGAGAGAAAGAGAGACAGTGCTTAGTCTCATGCGGAAATGTTTAGCCTTATGCAATAATGTAGACAGTGTTTAGTCTCATGTGCGAAAAGGAAATGCTTAGCCTTATGCAATAAAGGAAGGCAGTCTTTAGCCTTATGTAGTAATGGAGACAGTGCTTAGTCTCATGCAAGGAAAGGAAATTCTTAGCCTTATGCAATAATGGAGGCAGTGCTTCGCCTCATGCAAGGAATGGAGACAGTGCTTAGTCTCATGCAAAGAAAGGAAGTGCTTAGCCTTATGCAATAATGGAGACAATGCTCATTCTCATGCAAAGAATGGAGACAGTGTTTTTGTCTCGTGCAAGAAAGACAGTGTTTAGCCTTATGCGGTGATGAGGGCAGTGCTTAGCCCTATGCAAGAATAGCAATGATTGAATGCGAGAGGGAAAAGTATTTCTTAGCTTGATGCGTTTGCGTTTGGCGACTTTTGTCGGTGTGAAGATAGTAATCTTGTTGGCTATATATATTTGCGGATGTTTTTGTTACGTCCATCGTGCCTGCATCCAAAGAAAAATCGTGAGTTTGGAGGGGGGAAGGTTGGTTTGTTCTCTCGATTCCTTGCCGTGCCTTTGCTCTTGTCTAGAGGTCTTGCTTGAGTCACCCCGGGTAGCGTCTGACTATTGTAGAAAAATAAAAAAATTGAAAACATATATTTGTGATAAATCATTTGTAGTTATTTGAATTATGTGATAATGACTAAGAGTAAACAATTTTGACGAATTGGCGACTATGACATGCTTTTGAGACATTGCAACCTCCTTAACTCAGAATTTTAAGGATGCTCCTCAAATTTCTGCCCTAGTTTAAATGTATACTTCTGACGATACATTCCTTGGCAATTCTAAACATAATGAGACAGGGCGAGCTTGAGATCTTGCCCCAGTTTATGACCATAGGGAGAATGAAGATTTTATTATGATGTGACCAAACCTACAGGACTGCCTACGTATCCCCTCTTAAATGGGAATCAAGTCAAGCGTAGTTCAAGTTACATCAAATAGAAAGTGCGAACATAATCTTCAACATAATATCTCTTGACTGCATCTAAATTGATAGGTTTTTTCCATATCTCTCCATCCATATCTGCAAGTATAAGTGCTCCTCCTATCAGTACTCGGTTAACCATGTAAGGGCCATGCCAGTTGGGTGAGAATTCCCCCTTTGCTTCATCATGTTGTGGGAAGATCCATTTCAGTACCAGTTGCCCTGGTGTGAATTGCCTTGACTAACCTTTTTGTTGAAAGCTCTTTCCATTCTATTCTGGTAGAGTTTACCGTGACACACTGCGTTCATTCTTTTACCATCAATGAGAGCTAGTTATTCAAATCGGTTCCTTACCTATTCTACCTCGCTGAGCTCGGCTTCTTGTATGATTCTTAAGGAAGGGATTTCCACTTCAGCGGGAATAACAGCTTCAGTATCGTAAACAAGTAGATATGGAGTTGCCCTAGTTGATGTACGAATTGTGGTTCGATACCCGAGTAAAGCAAATGGTAGCTTTTCATGCCACTGTTTGTAGTTGTCCACCATTTTCCTCAATATCTTCTTGATGTTCTTATTGGCGGCTTCTACGACTCTATTCATTTGCGGTCTGTATGATGCGGAATTCTGATGCTTGATCTTGAATGTTTCACACATGGCTTTCATCAGATCACTATTGAGATTGGCGGCATTTTCAGTGATGATTGACTCAGGTACTCCAAATCGACAAACAATGCGATCTCGGACAAAATCTGCTACGACTTTCTTAGTCACAGTCTTATAGGAAGCGGCTTCAACCCATTTTGTGAAGTAGTCTATAGCCACCAAAATGAACCTATGTCCGTTTGAAGCAGCGGGTTCGATTGGTCCGATGACATCCATGCCCCAAGCAGAGAAAGGCTAGGGCAAATTCGTTGCTTTGAGTTAGTTGGGCGGCACTTGTATCATATCAGCATGTATCTAGCATTGGTGACATTTTTGAACATATTTTATGCAGTATGTCTCTTATAATCGTCTTGGCCAAAACCAAACCATTCATGTGAGGTCCGCAAGTTCCGACATGTATTTCTTCAAGAAATCTAGATGCCTCATATCGTAGTAATCCCAAATTAGGAGTCCTTCTATACATAATTCCTCCACTTTGAAAGAAATGATTGGCCAATCTTCGAAGCGTGCACTTCTGATGTGTGTAGCATTCTCTAGATATTCTCCCTTTTCCAAGTACTCCTTGATGTCGTGGAACCCCGAATTTCTGCCAAACTCTTCTTCAACATGAGCATAATAAGCTGGCTACTTCCTATTGGGATAGGATCGATGAAATTCTTGTCTGGATGTTGTATCATGGAAGACAAGGTGGCTAATGGATATGCAAATTCATTCTGAAGCCTTGGAACATGCTTGAATTCTATTTTTGTGAACATCTTTATCAGCTCTTGTACACAATGAAAGTATGGAAATATTTTAGTATTCTTAGTAGCCCATTCTCCTAGAACCTAGTGCACCAATAGATCTGAATCTCTAATTACCAGCAACTCCTGAATGTTTATATTGATGGCTAAGCTGAGTCCCAAGATGCAGGCCTCGTATTCTGCTATATTGTTGGTGCACGGGAACCTAAGTTTTGCGGATACCGGGTAATGTTGACCAGTTTATGATACTAAGACATCTCCGATTCCCACTCCCTTGAAGTTGGCTGCTCCGTCGAAGAACATCCTCCAATCGTTGTATGCTTCGGTAATATCTTCTCCTGCAAATGATACCTCTTCGTTGGGAAAATACGTCTTTAGTGATTTGTATTCTCCGTCTACGGGATTTTCTGCCAAATGATCAACCAATACTTGCCCTTTGACTGCCTTCTGAGTTACATAGATGATGTCGAACTCACTCAGTAATATCTGCCACTTTTCTAACTTACCCGTAGGCACGAGCTTCTGAAAGATGTATTTTAGCGGATCTATCCTTGATATGAGATATGTAGTGTACGCACAGAAATAATGTCTTAACTTCTAGGCTATCCATGTCAAAGCATAGCAGGTGCGTTCCAACAAAGAGTACCTGGCTTCGTAAGGCGTAAACTTCTTGCTCAGATAATATATCACCTGCTCTTTCCTCCCAGTTTCATCATGTTGCCCTGGAACGCAACCAAAGGCTCCATCAAACACAAACAAATAAAGCTAAAGAGGTCTTCCTGGTTCTGGTGGGACCAACACGGGTGGTTTAGATAAAATACTCCTTGCTTTGTCGAAGGCTTTCTGTCATAATTCAGTCCAGCTTGTTGCAGCATCTTTCCTCAACATTTTGAAGATTGGCTCACATATCACCGGTGATTGTGCTATAAAATGGCTGATATAATTGAGGTGCCCTAGAAAACGCATCACATCTTTCTTATCCTTTGGCGATGGCAAGTCCTGGATAGCTTTGATTTTTGACAGGTCTAGCTCAATTCCTCGATGACTGATGATGAAACCTAACAATTTTCCAGCAGGGATTCCGAAGGCACATTTTGCAGGGTTCAACTTCAAGTTGTATTTTTGAAGCCGATCAAAATATTTCTTCAGGTGTGCTATGTGATCCGAACTCTTTTTAGATTTGATTATAACATCATCCACGTACACCTCTATTTCCTTGTGTATCATGTCGTGGAAGATAGTCGTCATGGACCGCATGTAGGTGGCCCCATCATTCTTCAAACCAAACGGCATCATTTTGTAACAATATATTCCCCATGGCGTGATAAATGCGGTCTTTTCGGCATCCTGTTCATCCATCCAAATCTTATGGTTCCTGCGAAGCAATCCACAAAGGATTGGAGTTCATGCTTGGCGCAGTTGTCAATTAGTATATGTATGTTGGGCAGTGGGAAATCATCCTTAAGACTTGCTATGTTCAGATCTCGGTAATCGACACATACTCTAACTTTCCCATCTTTCTTTGGAAACGGCACAATGTTGTCTAACTAGGTCGGGTATTCGACCACTCGGAGAACCTTGGCTTTAATTTGTTTGGTGACCTCCTTTTTTATCTTCAAACTCATAATCGGCTTGAACTTTCTGAGCTTCTATTTTACCGGTGGACATATGGGATTGGTAGGTAGATTGTGAGCTACTATGGATGTTCTCAACCCAGTCATATTGTCGTAGGACCATGCGAAAATACTCTCATATTCTTTTAGAAAACTGATATACTCTTCCTTTTCTGTCGGTGATAGATGGATGCTTATGTGAGTTTCCTTGACTGTTTCATAATACCCTAAGTTAACGACCTCAGTTTCCTCCAAATTAGACTTTGGTTTGTTTTCAAAATTCTCTACTTCTTTGAAAATTTCCTCAGGTATTACATTATCCTCTAGATCTTCCGAATCACTATCCTTATGTTGCATTTTTTCATTACATGCCACAGTGGTAGGTTCATCAGGATATGTAATAACTATGCTGAAAAGAATGTAGAAAGATAATAATAAATATGAAAAGAAATAATGCATTAATAAAACTTTTAAAATGTCAACGCGTACAACTCGATGGTTCGAGTAATTATTTCAAAAGAAATCTGAAAAATGTCTTAAATGCTCAAAATCATTTAAAAATAAGACATGCTAATTTGCCAGACTACCTAGGAACTCGGCGAGCCCAGGATGGTGCAACAGTCCAATTCTTGAGAACAACTCCCTCTTCCATTGTCTGAATGGTAAGGTCTTCCTCCTCCTTCTCCTCAACAATTGCACTGCAGTCCATGTCTTCTTCATCCAGAAATAAATTCTTCATACCGACCAAGATCTCTTCTTCCTCGGATCCCCACATCATGTCAGCCTGATGGAATGTCTGGTGCAAAATTGGTATGGGTTGTTCCAGCAGATAGTAATCGGCGTGCCAAGGCGGTGTCCAATTCTGATATTCGTACATAGTATATTCATATACAAGTCCAAAGGTCATGCCATGATACTGTGGTTGTATGGGTTTAGTGATCCCCTGAATCTTTTTTCCGAGATCCTTGCCTAGTTCATATCCCGTCCACAATAATATGACTTCTATCTTGTTGCTTCACCATCGATCCTTTTCAATCGCGTTAACCGTTTAATGCGATGATATATTTCTGCGCCCAACTTCTTCATGTTTTCGATGACTAGAACGGTCTGATTGGTTTAAATAGGGTTGCTTCTATCTCCATGAATGATCACCTCCTGGTGATTCCACTCGAACTTCATGGCCTAGTGTAGAGTAGAAGTCATTGCCCCAGCTGCATTTATCCATGGTCGTCTCAACAATGGGTTGTAAGTAGCCGATATATCTAGCACTTGGAACTCATTCCAAGAATAACAACTTCAAGTAAAGAATCCAACTGTTAAATAATGAATATGGAATAAAGGGAACAAGAACTTCAACTAAACATGTAGAGCAATTAACAAGTAAGAGATAAAACAAGTAGAGCATGAAGGAATCTACATAGCTAAACCCGGTAAATTCATATTTAGGTTATGCACACACTCGTCACCTTGCGCACACGGCTTCCACACATCACAATTATCACAAAACAACACCAATCCTAAGGGGTAATTCCCCCATATAAAGTTAGGCAAGACACTTACCTCAAAACACACTAACTCTTGAGCTTCTGAAAGCTCTCCTCACACTCATTCGGCCACCTGAATGGAGCACCCTTTTGCGTCAATTTGGTCAAGGGCGATGCAATAGATGAAAATCCCCCCACAAAGCGACGGTAATAACCCTCCAAACCAAGAAACCTCCTAATCTCCGTGGCTGAGGACGGTCTACGCCAATTCTGCACCGCCTCTATCTTCTTCGGATCCACCTGAATACCCTCGCTGGACACCACGTGTCCCAAGAATGCTACTGAACTGAGCCAAAACTCACACTTGGAGAACTTTGCATAAAGTTTCTCCTCCCTCAATCTCTGTAATACAATCCTCAAATGCGGAGCGTGCTCCTCCTGGCTACGAGAGTACACAAGGATGTCATCAATGAATAGAACGATGAATGAGTCCAAATAGGGCTGGAATACACTGTTCATCAAATGCATGAACGATGTTGTGGAATTGGTCAGTCCAAAAGACATCACCAAGAACTCATAATGGCCATATCGGGTCATGAAAGTTGTCTTAAGAATATCTGAATCCCGAATCTCCAGCTGGTGATAACCAAAACTCAAATCAATCTTGGAGAACACCCTCGCTCCCTGAAGCTGGTCGAATAAATCATCAATACGAGGAAAAGGATACTTGTTCTTGACTGTGACCTTGTTCAACTGCCTGTAATCAATACACATTCTCATGGAACCATCCCTATTTTTCACAAATAGAACCGGTGCACCCCAAGGTGACACACTAGGCCGAATAGCCTTCACATTCATGATTCCCATTCATATCGTGTGCAGGACCTTACCTAATCTCTTCAGAGTGGTCAGTGGACATATGTTCAGACTCAAACCTCCATCTATCAGGACCCTGGCAATGAACTTCTCATCGAATTGCACTACGATGTGCAACGCCTTGTTGTGACTCAGTCCTTCTGGTGGTAACTCATCTTCGTGGAAAGTCATTTTGTGGCTCTCTAATACCTGTCCGACCATGTTATACATCTCTCCACTAGTGATACCGGCAGGTACATAAGCTTCACTTAATACCTTCATCAAAGCATTCTTGTGCGCGTCTAAGTTTTGCAACATTGATAAGATGGATATCCGACCAGGAGTCCTGTTCAGGTGGTCAACAACAAAGTATTCCCTTGCTTGTATCTTCCTCCAAAGATCGTCAGTTCCAGTCTCAACAACAGGCAGCTTAGGTGCAGCTTCCTTGCTTGTTCCTCCCAGATTCTCAGGTGTCTAGTCATACATTGCGTGGCACCTGTTTCTTCCATTTTGGCCTTTTCCTTTCTTCTTGCTTCCGCAACCAAACACCACGGGATGGCATCAGTCTTGTAAGATGGTGTGAGAGCTACCATTAGAGTGAAAGGTGTAGCTACCTTAACTTCAAATGATGCCTGGGTTTGTACCACAACTGGCATGAGGGTGACCGGAGATGTTTTAGGAGCGTGTCCCTCTCACATTAGTCCAATGGACCCTTCCTGATCCTACTCTTCATCAGTTTCTATCTCATTCACTCCCTCACTTCTGTGATCCGGGGGAGGGTTATTGCGGACGTTCGGTGCAGCTTCCTTTGCTAGTATAGGCATAGTGTTGATCAGCGTCTGAATCTTGTATTTCAACGTGTGGCTATCCTCAATGGTATGAACCTTCATGCCTTAATTATAAGGGCATGTTTTGTTAGGGTTGATCCATTGGGAAGGATTTTCCACAACAACAACAGGAATAGGGGTGACTTAACCAGCGACCTTCAGTCTTTCATACAATTGGGTTATGGGTTTAGCAATTGGGGTATATTGTCTAGGAGATATCCGGTCGAAATTTGGACGTGGCTTTGGGTATCTTTGGCGAGCGGGTTGAGGTGAATGGTAATATGCAAGTTAAGTGTTATAGGTATGGTATGTGGTGGCAGGGTATTGGTATTTTGGGGGTGAGAGTTGATATGTTGATAGAGGTATTTGGTATGTGAGGGGAGACTTAGGGCCCTTGGGCTACCATCATGGCACCTACTTCTTTCTTCTTTGAAATACCTCCTGATTGCAAAACTTTATTTGTAGCCTGCAGCACCTCGAAATTAGTTACCATCGCACTCTTGATTCCTTCTTCTATTCTTTCCCCTAACCTTATGATGTCTGAGAACTTATGATTTTCGATGACCATTAACCATTCATAATATTGCGGATCTTGTGCTCTAACAAAGAACTTGTTCATTTGTTCTTCTTCAACTGCTGACCTTACCTTTGCGACCTCTGATCTCCAACGAGTAGCATACTCGAGAAAGGTTTATGTCGACTTCTTCTTGAGGTTTTGAATGTAGAAAATGACTGGCGCATTTTCCATGTTGAACCTGAATTTATCCATGACATCTGATGCCATACTTACCCAATTAGCCCACTTCTTTGGGTTTTGAGTGATATACCAAGACAAAGCATCTCATGTGAGGCTTTGCATGAACAGTTTCATGCGGATTTGTTCATTCTTACCCACTGCTACAAGCTTGTCACAATATGTTCTTAGATACACCTTCGGATCACTAGTGCCATTGAACATTTCGAACTTTGGAGGTTTGTAACCCTCTGGCAGTTCCACATCTGGCTGAATACACAGATCTTCGTAATTCAGACCTTCAACGCCTTTCCCACCTTCAACACTCTCGACTCTCCCTATGAGTTACATGAGTTCCTCCGCCATGTTTCTAATGACCAGGTCCTTCTCAGTCGGTTCGGGTATGTATAGAATTTGCTGTGGGGTATGGGGTAAGATTTCTATATGTACCGGATTGCTTTGATGAGTCCTTAGAACTTGGGTATATGGGTGATCGTTGGTTGAGTTTTGGGGATGGAGAGTAGGTTGTGGTGCATTTTGGGAAGTGTGATATGTAGTAGTTTGCGGGTATTTAGTTGGATAATGGTTATGTTGTTGAGGGGTTTGCATTGGTGGTGGGTTAAGGTTCTGGGGAAGTACGGGATTATGATACTGGTGTGGTGCGGGAGGATTTGGAGCCATGGGTGGTGGTTTCTAGTTTTGTGTAGTCGTGTTTTACTGGTTGATGTCGGGAACATTAAGAGTAAAGGAAAGGTTTGCCATATTTCGAACTTGCTCAAGCTCGCCCTGTAGTACCAGGATTTGTTGATCCAAACGTAAGACCAACTCGTTCTACCCCGGAGTACTTCTTCCATCTGAAGTATCAACATTTTCCGCCACAACAGCATTGTCTTTCCGGCTACCACCTAAATCATCCATTTTCCCTTTGCCCTTTCTTTTGGTTTTCGGGTTGCTAGGCAGAGGAGGAGGTGGAGGACCTCTGGATCTAGTGTGGTATGATGATGATGCCAGTATGCACTAACCAACCTTTGGGATGGGAATAATCAAAAACAAAGAAAAAGCAAAAGGTAACCAAGTCAGTAAGGTGAAATAAAAGAGTGTTCGCAATATTTAAACATGTTTCACAAAGTCATGCAATAATTCACGTCCTAATTTGGGGACCTCATCGTGCCTGAGGTAGGCCTAAGCGACACATAGATTTAGAGAAAATTGGTGCCAATGTTTGCTTCATTTTATTAATGCAAAAATGAGCCAAAATAATCTTTTACTAAACCGACAATAAAATAATAAAGTTGCTAATGACATTTAGCCTTATTACATCGAAATCTAATCTAAGCTAGAAAGCAGTAAAGAACATCATCTCCTAATCTACTTGGTCCCTGAAGGACCTCCTCCATGCTTGGCTCTTTTGACCCCATCAATCATGTTTCCCAGATCATGCATATCTAGCAATAAGTAACATTTGCCAGCTTTCCTCCTTCATTGTCATCCATGCCTTGACAATCCGAAAGTCTCTTTCTCATCTTACCTTCTACCTCCATCGGTCCTTGTTCCAGGTATTCCAATCATTTTGTTGACTTAGTGGCAATCTCCTTCCATTCCCTTATCGCTTCCATGTTCACTTCGTGCTGCTCCAGATATTTAGCTTTTGGACTCGAACACCCTTTTGCGTAGCCTCTTGTACTTCACTAGTGCCTCAGCCACTTCATCTATGATCCTATCCTTCAGAGTGACTCCTAGTTTGACGTCCCCTGCTACGTCGTCTTCCAGCCATGATAGATAGTAGTACATATGACCGACGTGATACTTGTCTTGCTCAATAGTTTCTCCTTTCACAATGATGTTTTGGTTCCACATGTGCTGCGCTTCGAACTTGAATGGGGTGACATCTTTCTTGCAATATGCCTTGTACTAGACCATGTTGGAAACCCGATGTATGACTTGTTTTCTTCCAACTTGTCTCATTAACTTTATAGGAGCGTAAGGGTAGATGCCTCGCAGCCCGATCAGTACCAAGTGAGTAGTTCCGTTTGATCTGATGATGAACTCACTACTAGGAAACCATTCAAATATCTAATGAACTTGCCCGTCTGTTAGATTGCTGAAGAAACGCACCCAACTTACAGCATTTCCAGGCATTGCAAACCTATTTGGAATAAACGTAATTTTCTTTGGGTGATGGTTGGCTATGTAGTCATTTAGTTGCCTTCGTAGAAGCTGTTGACGATACACACCTCTCTGAAAGTGTTCCAGCAGCCAAACTTGTAGCAATAGATTGCAACCCTCAAAGTGTCCAAACCCATGCTCGCACTGATCTAGAGAACGGTACATCTCAGCTAAGATCATTGGGATTATAGTATAAGTTTGTCCTTTGATACCATCCATTAAGGTCCTCTTAAGCGAGTATGAATTCTTCCTCCTGGGAAAGATCAACAACCCCAGGAAGCAGACAATGAAAACGTAAACTCGGCATGCACCCATCCCAAAGAAGTAATGTCTAGTACATCATGATGAAGATGATATGACTTGCTATGCCATAATGCTCGTAAATAAAATCAAAAGGGATGTATGATTTCTTTAGATATAGCAGTTCATCATTCTTCTTAAAACCGAACATTTTTAGAAAATTACGGGGAGTACGATTCTCTGGTACTAGCAGTCCCGGACTATCCCATGGTAACTTGGCGAAACCCCCTATTTCTTCTAGGAGAGGAGTCATTTCTATATTGCCAAATCAAAAAATATCTCGTTTCTCATCCCAGAATATGGTAGCAACCTCGATTAGTTCCCTTTTGGTTGAATGTTCAGCAAAGATGGCAGGTCACTAAGTACTCTTCACACATAACATTTATCACAAGGTGCAAGGTCTTTCCACCAATCAAGTAGCAAAGGTGGGACATTCTGGACCATACTGAACCTGGGATTTCGTGCTTCATTTTCTGCAAACAAATAAGAGTTAGCCCTTTCTCCCTCCAAATTCAACTACTTACGTAATAATGATCAGTATGCTGGTATGTTTTCTCCAAGTATGCACATAATATGCTAGTGTCCATTGGGATTGTGGAAATCTCGTCGGACTTTGGACAAGGTTTTATCTAAGTGGGTTGTTACGTCAGTGACGTCTCAATCCGTACTAGGTTTAGCATGATGCATGTACATTTCAAATTGGAGTGGGGTTTCTAGAAGGGTCTAGACCGGTACTCCCAAGTGGAGAACTTGTGAGGGAAAGGCACGGGACCATCGACTGCACCACTAATCGACTAGTCTTTCGCAAATAAGCCTTTTCGATTTAAAAAGGGTGATTTCAGGAAAGCGCAAACATTCATCAAGCGCCTATATGTTGATAATTGGCACAAGTGGAGTATGATGTGGTGTATGATTTGTGTAGAAATAATAACACATTTCCAAGTATTTGCATGATAAAAGTACGTAAAAACAGTAAATAACATAGTAGAGGCGAATATGAAAAGAAAAGAAAAGAAAAGAAAGACAAAAGAAAGAAGTCAGTTTAGCTCATGAAAATGTGCGAGAACATAATGAAGCAGGTAGGGAAATAGGGATGAGAGAGTCATAGAAATCTTAGACAAGATGAAAGAGATGGATAGAGGTCATACATGTCATAGAAAATAAAGGAGAATAAGGGAAGGGATGTGCATGTCATAGCAGTTTAAAATAAATAAAGGTGAATAGGGAAATGGATGTGCATGTCATAGCATTTTAAAACAAATGAATAAAAAATAAGGAAAGTAATCCACATAAGTCAAGTTCGTCATGGTAAGAGCCTAAGAATATCCCCAGCAGAGTCTCCATGGTGTCGCACCCCGTTTCCTCATGAAAGCGGGTTTCGACGTGTGACAACTTCTTTAAATAAAGGTATTAAATGAGTAGAGTCGTCACCTAACGATTTTTAAGGTGCGTTAGGGCACCTGTTTGGAAATAACTCTGTTTGACTAGTTTGTGTCACCAAAGATCGGGTAAGGGCTCAAATTACCTCAAAGAGAAGGTGTTAGGTACTCTTCGATGTCCATAACTATGGGTCCCGGCCGAATTTTAAACTATGTGTATTATGTGATTAGGCTAGGTGATCAAATAAACAAAGAGAAATTTAGATGTCGAAGATTCTTACTATAACACATGATAATTGGTACAAATCTTAATTGTAATGACCCGACCAGTCGTTTTGAGAATTTACACTTTGCTCGGTTATTTGAGGGCATGAGTAGCTCCGTATGATGTAGTGTGACTTATGTGAATCGTCGGGTTCAGTTTTCAGGTTATTCGGAATTGATTTGAAAGAATGATTCTCAACTAGAAGCTTTAAATTTGAAAGAGTCGACCAAGTTTGACTTTTTATGAATTTGAACCCGAAACAGAATTTTGATTGTTCTATTAGCTCCGTTGGGTGATTTCGTACTTAGGAGCGTGTCCGGATTGTGATTCGGAGGTCCGTAGTTGAATTCGGCTCGAAATGGCAAAAGTTAAAATTTTGGAAAGTTTGACCGGGAGTGGAATTTTTGATAAAAGATTCGGATTGTGATTCCGGGAATTGGAATACCTTCGATATGTTATTCGGGACTTGTGCGCAAAATTTGAAGTCATTCCCGATTGTTTTGCTATATTTCGACACGAGTTATTAAATTTGAAAGTTCAAAGTTCATAGATTTTGATTTGAGGTGTGATTCATCGTTTTGATGATGTTATGTGTGTTTGGAGTCCTCAAGTAGGTCTGTATTGCGTTATGGTACTTGTTGGTATATTCGGACGGGGTCCCGATTGGCTCGGGTGAGTTTCGGATGAGGATCAGTTCATTTCATTGAATTTTGGAATTTTGCTAAGATTTGTGGTTCTTGTGTTTCCGTATCTGCGAACGAGTGGGCGTAGATGCGAGTCTGCAGATGCGGACAATTGGCCAAAGAAGCATAGCAGGCTTGGCTGGAGGTCATCACAGATGCGGAGGAGGAGTCACACCTGCGAGTGCGTAGAAGCGGAACTTATTCTACGGGTTTGGGGTTTGCTGGGCAAGGCTATTTTTGCAAAAGTGAAGTTTTTACCGTAGAAGCGGTGGTCGCAAATGCGACGAATTGTCCGCAAATGCAGAATCGCGGGGGCAGAAGCTATATTATCGAGGGTTTTTGTTCTTTCTTCATTTTGGGAGCTATGGAGCTCGGATTGAGGCGATTCTTGATGCAATTTTCTCCATATGAACTGGGATAAGTGTTCTTTACTCAGTTTTGGGTATATTTCATGAATTTACCTTCTTGTTTGGTAATTGGATTATGAATGTTATAGAGGAAATTGGGGGTTTTGGCCTAAAGTTTCATAATATGAAATTGTCAGTTTTGAACATCGAATTGCGGTCGGATTTGAGTGAAACTAGTATGGTTTGAACTTGTAATTGAATGGGTTGTTGAATTTTGTAAATTTTGTTGGGTTCTGAGGTGCGGTCCCGGGTTGGGCTTTTGGACGATTTTGGGCTTTTGATTCAACATTTGATATTTTCGATCGGGATTGGTTCCTTTACAATTATTTGATGTATTTGAGTTGTTTTTGGTTAGTTTGTGAGCCGTTTGGAGGTCAGAACGCGCGAGATGGCATTTTGGAGCATCGCTTCGCTTGCTCGGTGTTGGAATTAGCTTGTTCGAGGTAAGTAACTCTTATAATCTTAGTGCTGAGGGTATGAAACCCCGAAATATGTGTTATGTGATTGGTATTGAGGTGACGCACATGCTAGGTGACGGGCGCGTGGGTGTGCACCCTGTGAATTGGGACTCTGTTGTTCCAATGGCACTATATAGTGGTCCTACTTTGTTGATATCCGTGTTTGCACCATGTGATAAAGTAGTTAAGCTGTCAATCATGCTAGATATCATGTTTTAGCATTATGTCGATACTGTTTGGACCCATTTTGGTCGCCTCTTATTGTAATCTCACTTATTTCATTGATATTTCATACTCAATCATATCCATGCATTCATACCATATCTCAGGCTCAGATATTATTTATTGATACATCATATCATTGTTGTCAGCCTAGTTTCATGACATTGTGAGCCCGTGAGTGAGACTGGAGAGATTGATGACTGAGTGAGGACGAGGGCCTGAGTGAGAGTGACATTTTGGGATCAGGCTGCACGCCGCAACATCTTATATTGATTATATTTTTATATGGATCGGGTTTCATGCTGCAACGAGCTTTCGGGCTATATACATATATATTATAGGATCAGGTTGCACGCCACAACAATATTAGATTGGGTTGTACGCCGCAATAATATTGGATCGTGTTGCACGCTGCAACAATATTAGATCGGGCTACACGCCGCAGAAATATAGCGCTTGGGCTTAAGGAGCCCCTCCGGAGTCTACACACCCCTTGTGAGCGCAATCGACTTTATATATGTGCATTGGCTTGCACGCCGCAACGGGCCTTATGGTCATATATTGATCGGGCTGCCTGCCGCAACAGGTACTGTACAACGCTAAGTGGTTGAGTGTGCTGAGCATTGAGCATAGTGAGAAAGAATGCGAGACAGTGAGATTGAGTACTCTGAGAGTGTGAGTACATGAGCTCATCATTGAGATGCATTGCATTTGACATGCGTACTTGAGATACATGCATAGAGATGCATTTCCTTCTGCTACCCGATTTTTGATCATTTATGATTTTACCTGTATCTTGACATGTAGGCATAGAGAAGTACTTTCCTCATGCTATCTAAAAATGAAACATCTTACTATTTGTTGAAAGGACAACAACAACAACCTAGTAAAATCCCAATAATGGGGTCTGGGGAGGGTAGTGTGTACGCAGACCTTACCCCTACCCCGGAGGAGTAGAGAGGCTGTTTCCGAAATATGCTCGGCTAAAAAAAAAGACAAAAGGGAAAAAGGGAGACAATATTAGTATCACAACAACAATCATAGGACAAATAAAAACACCATGAAATCCAGAAGAAAGATGTAAAGTAAAGGGAGACAATATTAGTAAATATTAGTATCACCACCACAGTCATAAGAAAAATAAGAACACCATGAAATTTAAAAGAAAGATGTAAAGCAAAAGCGATAGCTAGTAAATAGGACCTGCACTGAAAAGCGAAATAGTAAGCCACAACATTCCCACTAGTTATCTTAGACAAAAGCCCTACATGGCTAGTCCTACCATGTTACGAAGTAAGGGACGATTCAACTACCTCCTAACCTACAACCCTAATACTCGACCTCCACATCTTCCTATGTTGAAAGGAGTTTTGGAAAAAACCACAGTTTTGAAACTTTCTCACACTTTGGCTTTTTCGGTAAAAGATTTGGGTTTTCACTAAGATACCTGAAAAGAAATGCCTATTGTTTTTGGATCTGTGAATTAATTGAGCCTTTTATTTTCGAGATACACTTTTGTTATTGTACTATGCTGTTATGAACTGCGGTGGAATATTGGTGTTGTACCCGACCTTTTTGTTAGCTCGTCACTACTTTCAACCTAAGGTTAGGTTTGTTAATTATTGAGTACACGGGATCGGTTGTACTCATACTATACTTCTGCACCTTGCGTGCAAATGTTGGCTGTTAATGTTTCTGTGTGAGATGGGAGCTGGATTGAAGATGTACCTGCGTCCCGGTTGTAGCTGCCTCTTGTTCGTGGTAGCCTTAGATCTATAAAACTCTGCTTATATACTTTTCAAACAGATTATGTATTTATTTCATTTCCGCTTTGTAAACTCTACTGTTAGAAGCTCATGATTTGTACTACTAGTTCTTGGGGAAATGTATTAGTTTTATATATCTTCTTTTAATTAATTGCCTTATTAATTTCATTAGAATTGGATAGTTGATAATTGTATTACCTAGCGGGTTGTGTTAGGTGCCATCACGACTAGTGGATTTGGGGTCGTGAGAAGTTTGTTCTACAAGTCATGAGCAAGTGTCTAGTAGGGTCTTGCGGATCGGTATAATGATGTCCATACCTATCTTCGAAAGGCTATAGGACATTTAGGATATACTTCCCATCTTTCTTTCCTTATCGTGCGACATTGATTCAGCTTGAAGCTTAACTCTTTGAATTCATTCCACGCATTCGTATACGCATGTGAGTGCTCGATATCGGTTGTGCGCCGACGACTTGTGATTCCATGGTTGGGGTACGAGATGTGATTTTGGCATGCTGATGATGTGCCATTCGGGAGGACTTGAGTCCGGGTTTTGACGGTGGCTTGAGCATGGAGATTTCGGTTGTGTGAGCAACGTGTTTTGGGACTTATATGTCCGGTGGTGTCCCTATTAGAAGAATTTGTGATTGGATGACTATGGGTTGAGTATGATGAGACTGTGAAATATGTTTAGATTGTTTGAATGTGACGAGAAGAGTTGAATTGAGATGTAGCAGGGACTATGAGGTGTTTGATTTTTGTCTTGATTTGGCTTATGATCTCGATTTATGGGTGTATTGAGGGATCTCTCATGTTATTTAGTTGTGGAGTAAAGTAGATTCTCATGTCTTGTTAATAAGTTTAGAATCAAAAAGATTAAGTGATTGCGTAGTAGTCGTGACTGTGGAAGGGTATACAGAGATGTCAGTTTGAGGCAGAGCAGGCGGGTTATCTCGTGCGAGGTGTCCTGAGGTTGTGTGGTCCTTATGATGTTTTGTAAAGAGTTCTCTTTTACCAGTGAATAATATATGTTGCAATTTCAGTTTAGATCGCTTGTGGAAGTTGGCTTGACTTATACAAGGGTGAATGCGAGATTTTCAGATGATTTGAGGTATTATATGGTTTGTGTTACATGGGCTTGCGAAGGATTTAGTTGAATTTCAGTGCGGGATTCTGGTAGTAATAGAGTATGGGTATCGTGATGTTATCGACTGTTTTATTCTATGGCTTTGAGCCAAGTGGGGGAGCCTGCTATCGACGAGTTGATTGCACAATTATGTGTTGTATTGGTTTCGGTTTGGGGTATATTGGTGAATCAGTTATGACTTGCAGGGGTTGAGATTGAGGATGACTCGAGTAAGGGGGTTTCTGGATACGGATTGTATTACACTCTATGGGTATATTAGAATTATGGAATGATTTAGTGGTTAGTCGTGAAAGATGTAGTGTACAAGGAGTAGGAATTTGTTCGGTTGCTTAGGGGTATGGGTTACTCCCTTGGGTGTGGGTGTGTTAATCGGTCACAAGTCATTCGGTCCGTTTGGTCGGTTTAATTTAGGTTTGAGTAGAGTGGATTACTCTCGAGAATGGTTCTAATAGATTCAAGATTTATATATAGCGATTTGGAATTTTCAAGATGTATATATGGCTAGAAACTGAGAGTTACATTGGATGGTGTCGAGACTTGTGGTAATTCTGTATGACTATGGATTCTACATTTTAGTATAAGAAAAATGTAAGAGGAACAATTTTAAATTCACATAAGGTCTTTCGGAGTGGATGTCTCGGTTGCGATGCTTTTGGGGTACCTAAAAGGGAATTTGGCGGTTTCTGGGCCTTAGGGCGTTGTGGTTTTATACTAGGGTCTCATGTGTGGTGAATGTTGTTTAAGGGTCATGGTGTTCCAGCAAGGAGAAGTATTAGTTTGAAATCAATTTGGAAGGGACTTGGAGAAATAGGACTGTGTGGTAGGAGGTTGTGTTAGCACAGTAATGGGCATGATCGATTCTTTGGGTACTTATGGCATGGCTAGTCTCTACAGGTGTTTCTTGGCAATGCTCTTGGGTTTTGCCAACCTGCATGGCTAGGTTGAGTTAGAGAGGTTCGGTTTTGATAGCTTGGTTATGTGCAAATAGATTTCAAAGAGTTCTCAATGGTTTTAACCACGGTTCGAGGAGTATATTTCCTACCGACATGAGGAATATGTTGCGTATTGGGATTTTCTCTGGGATGAGATCAAATGGAAGGTTTCTGACTGATCGAGTATGTATTCTGCTTGGGTCTTAGAGTTGATTATGAGATGCTTGTACTTTTCATAGGATGGCATGGTAGATGCGGTGTTGTATGAGATTGAGATTTGCATGTGCAAGGTCACAAGTCAGTTTGGAAGGGAAGGGCATATATTCGTAGGCAGCATGGTCGATTCAAATGACTAGGCAAATGATATTACTAATCGGCATGGCCTGATGAGAGTATACATTTTGGAATGGGCAATGTGTTTTGATTTATGGCCACTTCATTGGTATTACGACACTCTCCTGCTTGATCGACTGCTGATATTCAAATTTTGCTATGTGGCACGGAAGAATTTTAGATGTATTCCTCGTGGGATGATCGTGTATGAGAGATGTGTTAGACATTCTTGCGGTGGAATTGGGATCAGACATGGTGATTCGTGTGTTCCTATTGATTTGTAGACTGGGAGTTCTCAAGAACATGCTGTTTCATGATTGTGGACTGTGAAGTCATGGCCGAAGCAAGCTAGACGATAGTATGATTTATGATTTAGTCATTGTGTGCTTTCGGAGGGTTATTTATCCATGTGTTGGTGCCCGGAGTTGATTTGGGGGTCCAGTGGTAGGCACAATTAGGGTGTGTATTCTATATCAAGTCGGATTGATTGACTCCATACTGCTATTGTTGAGGGATGTGCCATTCGGCTGTTGTTGAGCTTATTCGTGCTCCGATATGTTCGGTGAGTTACTTGTTTATGCTACGAGGGGTTATGATTCGTTGGTTTTAGGCACACATGGTACGATTCTATTGTGATCTTATATCGAAATTTGAGCGAGATGAGTAGTTGGGTATTGCATGATTGAGGGCGTATTGGTTATGTTCTTTCGGGTTTTGTGTGGCATTGTGTCATCTTCTTCTCCGTGGTTATGGTAATGCGCTTTGGGTACTTAATGTCAAATTTTGTGTGGCTATTGATTTTGAGCGTGGTGGCTCGAGGTGTCTCATATAGGCCAGTGTTTGCATGAGGTCGCACATTATGGCAGAGTTATGTTGACACATGATCCTTCATGTTAGATTCGTGTGTTTTGGTTCTACGGTGTGTGATAGGTTCTTAGCATTGCGTCAGGGTGGTACCCGTTGAGCTTGCGGGACGGTTCTCTTGTTTGAGTCATTTTCGTGTTTGAGTACATCTTGAATGTTGCTTATTGGTGCACGGATTGCACGGGTTGTGGCTTTAGATAGTATTAGTTTGGCATGTCAGTAGAGTAGCATGTAATTGATGAGATAAGGTCATTGTACCTAGAATGGATACTATCGGAATTGATGTCAGCATGGTTAGAAGGATAATATCAAAAGTCGGCTTAGAAAATTTGCTATAGTTCTTGTCAAAGGAGATGAAGTACCATGACTTGTTGATCTGATGAAGGGTTATGGGTTCTGCATGTTTCTTTCATCATTGGCAGTGTACGAAGGTTTAGAACGAGGCTTTTTTTATATGAGGTTGTTACAAGTATTGGGTTGATTTGAGCATCTACTGTGAGTAGCAATCTTTGCTTCGAGTGTTTCAGCTATGTGGTATTGTGTTTTGAGTATTTGAGTTATGGTTATGGCTTTTGGTACAGCTTGTATAGACTTATATAGTGTGTAGGTTGCGGGATTCAGATCTTATAAGAAATTATGTATGTTGGAAATTGGATTCGAAGGCTTGTGGGCTAGGTTGAATTGAGAAATTTCAGTTATGTTATGTTATCGGACCTGTATGGGATAGGGTGATGTGGGATCACCCCCGGGTATGTGCATGGTAAGGTTATACGGCGGTTTGATGGCTTTGAGAACAACTCTGGACATGTTCGAGGATGAACGTATGTTTATGTAGGGAGGATATAACGACCAGACCGGTCATTTTGAACATTTACACTTCACTTGGTTGTTTGAGGGCATGAGTAGCTCTGTATGATGTAATATGACTTATGTGAATCGTTGGTTTTGGTTTTCAGGTTATTCGCAATTGATTTGAAAGAATGATTCTCAGCTAGAAACTTTAAATTTGAAAGAGTCGACCAAGTTTGACTTTTTATGAATTTGAACCCGGAACGGAGTTTTGATTGTTCCATTAGCTCCGTTGGGTGATTTCGGACTTAGGAGCGCGTCCGGATTGTGATTCAAATGTCCATAGTTGAATTTGGCTCGAAATGGCGAAAATTGAAATTTTGGAATGTTTGATCGGGAGTGGACTTTTTGATATCGAATTCGGATTGTTATTCAGGGAATTGGAATAGCTTCATTATGTTATTCGGGACTTATGCGCAAAATTTGAAGTCATTCCGGATTGATTTGCTATATTTCGGCACGAGTTATTGAATTTGAAAGTTCAAAGTTCATAGATTTCGATTCGAGATGCGATTCATCATTTTAATGTTGTGTGTATTTCGAGGCATCGAGTAGGTCTGTATTGTGTTGTGGAACTTGTTGGTATATTCGGACGGGGTCCCGAGTGGCTCAGGTTAGTTTCGGACGAGGTTCGGATCATTTCATTGCATTTTGGATTTTTGCTAAGATATTTTGTTCTGGTGTTTCCGCATCTGCGGAAGAGTGCGCGCAGATGCGAGTTCTCAGATGCGGACAATTGGCTACAGAAGCATAGCAGGCTTGACTAGAGGTCATCGCAGATGCGGAGGAGGAATCGCACCTGCGAGTGCGCAGAAGCGGAAATTGTTCCGCATGTGCGGTGTTTGGTGGGCAAGGATATTTTCGCAAAAGCGAAGTTTTTACCGCAGAAGCGGTGGTCTCAGATGCGACGAATTGTCCGCAAATGCTGAATCGCTGGGGCAGAGGCTATATTATCGAGGGCTTTGGTTCTTTCTTCATTTTGGGAGCTATGGAACTCGGATTGAGGCAATTTTCACCATATGAATTGGGGTAAGTGTTCTCTACTCGGTTTTGGGTATATTTCATGAATCTACCTTCGTTTTTGATCATTGGATTGTGAAATTTATAGAGGAAATTGTGGGTTTTGTCCTAAAGTCTCATAATATGAATGTTAGAGTTTTGAACATCGAATTGGGGTCGGATTTGAGTGAAACTAGTATGGTTGGACTCGTAATTGAATGGGTTGTTGAATTATGTGAATTTTGTCGGGTTCCGAGGTGTGGGCCTGTGTTGGGCTTTTGGCCGATTTTGGGCTCTTGATTCAAGATTTGATCTTTTCGATTGGGATTGGTTCATTTAGCATTGTATGATGTATTTGAGTTGTTTTTGAGCCATTCGGAGGTCGGAACGCGCAGGATGGCTTTTTGGAGCATCGCTTTGCTTGCTCGGTGTTGGAATTGGCTTGTTCGAAGTAAGTAACTCTTCTAATCTTAGTGTCGAGGGTATGAAACCTAGAAATACGTGTTATGTGATTGGTATTGAGGTGACGCACATGCTAGGTGATGGGCGTGTGGGCATGTACCATGTGAATTGAGACTCTGTTGTTCCCATGGCATTGTATAGTGGTCCTACTTTGTTGATATCCATGTTTTCACCATGTGATACTGTAGTTAAGATTTCAATCATGCTAGATATCATGTTTAGGCATTATGCCGATACTGTTTGGACCCATAGTGGTCGTCTCTTACTGTTATCTCACTGATTTCATTGATATTTCATACTCAGTCATATCCATGCATTCATACCATATCTTAGTCTCAGACATTGTTTATTGATACATCATATCATTGTTGTCGGGCTAGTTTCATGACATTGTGAGCCTGTGAGTAAGACTGGAGAGATTGATGACTGAGTGAGGCCGAGGGCCTGAGTGAGAGTGACATTTTGGGATCGGGCTGCACGCCGCAGGATATTATATTGATTATATTTT
>AWOL01S0038029.1:127060-142588 GCA_000715115.1 Nicotiana otophora
TATATATATATATATATATATATATATATATTATGGTATCGGGTTGCACGCCACAACACTATTGTATCGGTTGCACGCCGCAACAATATTGGATCGGGTTGCACGCTGCAACAATATTGGATCGGGCTGCACACCACAACAATATAGCACTTGGGCTGAAGGAGCCCCTCCGGAGTCTGCACACCCCCAGTGAGTGCAGTCGACTATATATATGTGGATCGGGTTGCATGCCGCAACGGGCCTTATGGTCATGTATGGATTGTGTTGCACGCCGCAACAGGTATTGTACCGCGCTGAGTGATTGAGTGTGCTGAGCATTGAGCATAGTGAGAGAGAATGCGAGATAGTGAGATTGAGTACTCTAAGAGTGTGAGTACATGAGCTCATCATTGAGATGCATTGCATTTGACATGCGGACTTGAGATACATGCATAGAGATGCATTTCCTTCTGCTACCCGATTTAGGGGACATTTGTGATTTTACCTGTATCTTGACATGTAGGCATAGAGAAGTACTTTCCTCATGCTATCTGAAAATGAAACATCTTACTATTTGTTGAAAGGATTTTTGAAAAAACAACACAGTTTTGAAACTTACTCGTACTTTGGATTTTTCGGTAAAAGATTTCGGTTTTCACTGAGATACTTGAAAAGAAATGCCTATTTCTTTTGGAACTGTGAACGAACTGAGCCTTTTATTTTTGAGATACTCTTTTGTTATTGTACTAAGGTGTTATAAACTGGGGTGGAATATTGGTGTTGTACCCGACCTTTTTGTTAGCTCGTCACTACTTTCAACCTAAGGTTAGGTTTGTTACTTATTGGGTACATGGGGTCAGTTGTACTCATACTACACTTCTGCACCTTGCGTGAGAATGTTGGCTGTTGATGTTGCTGTGTTCGATAAGAGATGGATTAAAGAAGTACCTGCGTCCCGATTGTAGCTGCCTCTTTTTCGTGGTAGCCTTAGACCTATAAAACTCTGATTTATGTACTTTTCAAACAGACTATGTATTTATTTCATTTCCGATTTGTAAACTCTATTCTTAGAAGCTCATGATTTGTACTACCATTTCTTGGGGAAATGTATTAGTTTTATATATCTTCTTTTAATTAAGTGCCTTATAAATTTCATTGGAATTGGATAGTTAATAATTGGCTTACCTAGCGGGTTGCGTTAGGTGCCATCACGACTAGTGGATTTGGGGTCGTGACATTAATGATCACAAGGATGCAACTACATTGGTCTAAGTATAAATAACAAGTGTACAAAGAAACGGAGGGGGTCCTAAGTTTTTTTAGCCTAAAGGATCACCCCGTGCAACATAAATAATACTTCGCAACTTCCTTAAGGTAGGGGTTGCTCATGTTATTCAGAGGGCACAGACTATCATCTACCGCTACCCAATTACTATTTTGAAGTGGTTACCTAAGGGCGTTCTAATTCAATTCTAAATCGTACCCTATGCGTGCACTACCCGTCCCGTACCTATGGTCCGGGAGGCGTTGGACATATTATTTGGATGGTTTTAGACTACTAGGCTGCTCAAAATGATAAAACTAAGCGACATTCAAAATAGATAGGACTACACATAAAGACAATTAAAGGCCCAAGTTAGCCTCCACAACAAATGCACGTGGGCAGTTTAGGCAGTACATAGTTCCAGAATCGAGACTTAGAGTCCTATAGGCATGGTTTATAGGTGATTCTGAATTCGAGTATAGTGTACACATCGTTATTATTCTAAGTGGCTTGGGCAAGGAGGCAGTAAACTATTTGTAGAATCAAGATTATTAGCACTGATTTTATAGATAGGCGTCTCAGGCGAGTGACACTGTCCTATAGGCATGATTTCTAAGTAGTTTGCACAATGGGCAGTGAAAGCTATAAAAACTGGGAATTTCTAGCATTTGATTCTATAGACATGCTTTCTAGGTGAATAACAGTATTCTATAGGCAAGATTTCTAATAGTTTGTATTTGAACTCATTGTTAACATACTTATTCCTATAGTCATGCTATCATGATTAAGAGATTAGTGTCTATGGTCATGATACATAGATGGACAGTGCACCAAAAGTAATAGAAGCAATTTGATCAATTAATTATTTGAAGTCCTATAGGCATAATATCTAGGTTAGCAAAACCATATAATATACGTCCTATGTGCATGCTGTCTAAACGCATAGAAATAACAAGTATGGCAATTAATAGCATGTTTGAGATAGTGTACGAATATTAGACAAATTAGGTGAGGTGTGTGCAATTCCTAGAGACATGATTTTTACTAGCGTGCAGAAGTAGAGTAAGTTAAACAAGATAACAAATAAAGCACATAGACCCTATATGCATGTTCTCTTCCCTTTATGCAAGAATAAAGCACACACATTCCCCAATTTCACTAAGACCAAATTATTCATTATTACAAGTTACAGGACCAAAATGAAATAATACAAACTCAAAGATGACAAAATACATACTGAAACAAGTACAGGCTCGCTATAAAATAACCCCCATGAATTTGTGGGCCTTCAGCAGCCTCACCAACCAACATACCCAAATCTCAGGCTTATAAGGACAGTAGAATCTTCCTGAATCCAATAGCCAGGTCCAACAACACATATGGCCCAACTTAGCTAAATGGATGCCAAACGTAACCACACAGGTGACAGACCACATGTGGAATTAATTAAATAACTTTTCACACTTAAATCCTAAAGCTATAACTAATCAACAGTTCTAACCAAAGCACATAGACAAGATCACATGAAATACCGACAAGTTTACAAGGCAGGTTCATGCTTGTATTCTCAGAAACAAAGCTAAAGTGACAGGATTAACCATCATAGGATAGTGAACTATTTCAAAAGAGTTTCAAAAGTAAACTAATTCAGAATTAGCCTAAAAGAGCTTTAGACGCAATATTTAAACATCGAAATCTAAAGTCATAGACAAGAACAAGTAGAGCATAGCCTTCACATGAAAGTTTTAACACGGAGACCTAGTGAAACAACATAGCAAAATAGGTTTATGATCGAGAAATCACTTAGTAGAAGATAAGAAAACTTGAACATGTTGAATATCGGTTACAATACCAGCAGAACTTATAGTAAACAGAAGACATATTAATTTTCAAATCAATAGGAGAGACAAGCATCAAACCTTGTACTAGTTGGCCATATATAGGCGTAAATGTTGATTATGAGATTTAGTCTAAAAGTATTAACTAATACTGAAAAACACAAGATTAAGCAAGTCAAGAAAATCACACAATAGAGTTACAAATAGCATGGGAACATGTCATAGCTAAAAGTAGAACTCCGGGAAGATAAAAGTTGGGCATGAGTATCTCAACAGGAATTAGAACATATTTTGGGCATGAGTTGGCTATCATAATAGTACATAACAAGGCAAGGAACCAAACTCAGAATACGCAACAGGTATAAGTAACCAAATATTCATAAGCATAATGATTAAAAATTATTCAGGTTAGACACATCTAATGAGCATTCATTAAGGCTTGCATATTAGGCTAAGTATTTAGATAGACTCGCAGAGAAATAGCAAATTATGCATAAAGGATTCAACATGAAGAAAGCAATTTGAGCAAGAACATAGTTTCATAAGGGTTTTTGTATAAGAAATAAACAAAGTTCAACAACCATCAATCAGGTTTCAATTACGAATGAGGCAGGCATCATGAATCAACTTAGCTATCCACAAGTGAGTTAAAATCAGAACTCGCATAGAATTAAAGCTAAGGGAACTACAGAGTAGTACTAAAACAATCAGAGTTAAATATGAAGGGGGCATAATATCGTAATTAACTCACGGAAATCCAAATAGCACTAATGCACATAACAAAAACACGAACAGAAATAAGTAGAAGTGTGAGAGTATAAGGCACTAACCAGTTGCAGACAAACTAAACAAAGGATGAAGAACTCAAAAATCTCAGGAATAGCTGTGATTATTGAAGGCCAGTAAAACCTCAACTCCCCAGTGCTTCAGAGTTCATAGGAGCCTCAAAATGAACTCCGAGCAGTGCTTGCAGTGGAGGAAGGAGAACAAAATTCGGTGGCCTTGGCTTTCAGCCGGCCAAGAGCTCAATCTCAGAATAGTACAAAATAAAATGAGAGTGAGAGAATAGTGCTTAAGGTGATTTAAAGTCTGTTCAAAAGGGAAATTGAGGAGGGGGTTATATAGTGGTAGAAATCGAGCAAGCAAACATGGAAAATAATTAATCAAACATAAATAAGGAAATAAAATCACATGCAATCGATAATAGAACCAGTAAAGGAACAAATTGAAATTTCAAAAATTAGTTGGATGGAAAACAAGATGACCGAACGTATAAGGTAAGGGAATCATGGATTGATTCCATTATGGGGCCGGATTCAGAGAGGATTTGAGGGTATGACGGCTAGGGTTTCTTAGAGACGAGTGGAATGGAGAGGTTTCAGATGAAATTGTTTAGGTGGGAATATCCCTAGGGTTTAGGTTAAGGTGATATAAGGAAAGGTAGGGAATTATTATAGGCCATTGATCATTTGAGATCAACGGCCAGGATCGAAAGGGAATGAGGCGGGTTGTTTAAACAGGTCGCAATCGGATTATTTAAAAAGGGTAGTTTGGTTTGGTCTGGGGCATTATTGAGCTAAGGTGGGGTGTCTGGGTTGCCAATTAATCCGAAAAATGCCTGGTTTGGGCCAGCTTTAAAAAATAAAGGAATTAAGGAAAACAAAATTAATAAAAAAATCTAAATAAGTGTAAAAAATATTATTTAAGAAAATAAGCATTTTAAAATAATAGATGAAGGTTGTAAATATATAAAAGTAATTTTTACTTTGATAAAATAATAAAATGCAATTAAGTGAAAATATAGGCTACTATTGCAAAAATGTGTAAATAGCACAAAAAATGCAACTGAAATTATATAAATTGAAATTAAATATTGTAAAGCATATATGTGGTTGTAAATAATTAATTTTGGTGATTAAAGCATCACAAAATAATTTAAAGGGGTAATTAATACATATTCATTTAATTTAAATCCAAAAATATCAATTTTAAAGCTTTAAAAATTATGGAAGATTATAGAAAATACTTGTATGACTCTTGCATATTGAGTAATGATGCAAAAATAATGTTTTGAAAGTATATATATTATTTTAAAAAATATGAGGGCAAAAGTGAGTATCAACATCATCCACACCCCAAATATTTCATATTTCTTTTAGTGCAAGTTTTGTGAAATATGAAAGTAAATTAGAAAATGAATAAGAAGCAAAGCTAGCACGGAAGTCTTCATCCATGAGTATCTCTTGGTTGTTGAGCTTTGACGGTATGGGCGCTGTAACGACCCAACTAGGTGTTTTGAGATCTAACACGTCGTTCGGCGGTTTGAGGCCTTGAGTAACTTAACTTCATGTATTATGACTTGTACACGTGATCAGAATTGAATTTTGGGAAGTTCAGAGTTGATTTGGAAAGAAAATTCTAATTTCAGAAGCTTTAAGTTAGAGGAAATGACTAAGGTTTTGCTTTTGAGTAACCGACCTCGGAATCAGGATTTGAAGGTTCCAACGGGTTTGTATGATGATTTTGGACTTGGGCGTATGTCCGGATCGGGTTTTGGATAACACGGGAGCATTTCAGCGCCTATTGTGGAAAGTTGGCCTTCTAGAAGAATTTTATAAATTTGGGTTGATGTGTATTTTAATGTTATCAATGTTCGTGTGGAATTCCGAGCATGGGAATAGATTCGTATGGTGATTTTGGTCTTAGGAGTGCGTCCGGATGTGGATTTGGAGGTCTGTAGGTCATTTTGGGGTCATTTGGTGAAAGATGGAAGTTGGGGGTTTTTTGGAAGTTTGACTGGGAGTGAGTTTTTTGTTATCTGGGTCGGATTCCAATTCCGGAAGTTGGAGTAGGTCCGTACTGTCAAATTTGACTTGTGTGCAAAATTTGAGGTCAATCAGACGTGATTTTATAGGTTTCGGCATCGGATGTGGAAGTTAGGAGTTCAATGGTTCATTAAGCTTGAATCGATGCGTAACTTGTAGATTTGACGTTGTTTGATGTAATTTGAGGCCTCGAGCAAGTTTGTGTTATGCTATGGAACTGGTTGGTGTGATTGGATGGGGTCTCGGCGGCCTCGGTTGTGATTCATAGTGGTTTTGGACCAATTCTAGCTGTTTTGGCTGCTGCTGTTGCTGGTTCTGGTTTTGTCCTTCGCGAACGCGAAGGGAGTCCCGCGTTCCCGAAGAAGTGTTTTTGGGTGGTTGATTTTTGTTCATCACGAATGGGACACAGCAATCGCAAACGCGTAGAAAGAAAGGGAGACTTGAGCCCGGAGAAGGTTGGCCTTCGCGAATGCGGCTCTTGGACCGGAAACGCGAAGGGGCAGGGGTCTGAGGCTTCGCAAAGGTGACACGAAAGCGAAGAGGAATTTTGAGGCAGTGGCATTTGGCTTTCGCGAACGCAAGGCGTTTCACGCGAATGCGATGAAGGGTCGCCTAGGTAGTGTATAAGTTTTCCAAAATGGGTTTTGGCTCATTGTATCTGAATATTCCATGGGAGCCGAGCTAGGGGAGAATTTGGAGGAGCTTCTTCGTCACCCATCACAAGGCAAGTGATTCCCACCTATTACAAGTTAAATACTTGGTTTATATATGGATTTAAACATGAAAATTGGTGCAAATTGTGAGATTTTGAAGAAAACCTATAAATTTGTAATTTTGGATTTTGACCACGAAATTGCACGTGGAATTTGGAATAAATTTTATATTTGAATTAGTAATGTTATGGGTAATTTATGTTCGAACATTTTCGGAATTCCGGCACGTGGGCCCGACAGTTGACTTTATTAACTTTTTGAGCGGAGGTAGGAGTTTGTTTAAATTGATTGATTATGGTTATTAGAGTATATTTTGATTGGTTTGCACCTTGTTTGACTAGTTTTAGATCGACGGGCATCGGTTTGCGGTGTTGGAGAGGCTTTGGATCTGGTTATAGAACTTCGGAGCGAGGTAAGTCTCCTGTCTAACTATGTGAGGGGGAAACTACCCCTAGGTGATGTAATTGTTATGTGTGACTTATTGCGGGGGCTGCGTACTGTCACGCCTCAAACTCGGGGAGCGCGACCGGTGCTCAACCGAGTGAACCCGACCGAGCAAGCCTGTTAGATTTCCTTCAACCTAAACTCATCCATGAATAAAGAGGAGATACACTCCATAAATCAAACACTCAAAATATTTTATTAACAACTCCCATTTCATACCATTAGCTACTTCATTCATAATTTTCAAAGTATTACAAGTTTATAGATATAATGCAAAATAGGTTTGCCAAATAGCAACATGTTTAGTTCAATTCCCAACATCATACACCACCCACAACCTGTCTACGGAGCCTCTAAATATGACAGAAGAATAGTATGGAAGTGTCGGCAATAAGGCCCCGGCTATAGCTTAAGACACAAAGTGTAACATCAAGTGATATCGGGCCCGGAATAGAATAGGGCTCACCAAAATCTGCTAAATAGGGAGTAACTGCTAACGAGGAACAAAGTTGCACCGCTGATGAATCACCTACATCCATTGAAGATGCAGCACCCCCGAAAAAAGGGACGTTAGTACATATGAAATAGTACCAGTATGTAAAGCTAATTGTCCTCTTTCAAAATAGAATACCAATGTAAGAAGGGGAAATCCATAGAAACAACAAGTCACAATCAATGATATTCAAATGCCAAGTTAAAATATAATAATTTCCAAAATATGAAGATAACACTGAGAAGTGATAATCAAATTATGATGATAATATTATTTTTGGTTGGGAGATCTTTAGCAGACATATACCATTGTTCACAATACCAATGTTTACAATACTAATGTTCACAATACCAATGTTCACAATACCAGTGTTCACAATGCCGATGGTCACAATACCAATGTTCACAATACCAATGTTCACAATGCTAGTGTTCACAATACCGATGGTCACAATACCAATATTCACAATACCAATGTTCACAATACCGATGCTCACAATACCAATGCCATCGTACTTTTAGTACGGAGTCCGATCATGACCCAATCGGCTAGGCTATCTAATTAGAAAATTAACCACAATTACTATCAATACCAATACCACCGTAATTTTAGAACATAGTCCGATCACGACCCGATCGGCTAGGCTATCTCATTAGAGAATTAACCACAATTATTATCAATATAAATACCATCGTAATTTTAGCACGGAGTCCGATCACGATCCAATCGGATAGGATGTCTTATTTGAAGACATCAACCAAAATCTCAATTTCAATTACAATTTCCAGCACAATCACCACCATGTGTGCTACATTGTGTCCGATCATGACCCGATCGGCTAGGCTATCTCATTAGAGAATTAACCACAATTATTATCAATATAAATACCATCGTAATTTTAGCACGGAGTCCGATCACGATCCAATCGGATAGGATGTCTTATTTGAAGACATCAACCAAAATCTCAATTTCAATTACAATTTCCAGCACAATCACCACCATGTGTGCTACATTGTGTCCGATCATGACCCGATCGGCTAGGCTGCCTTATTCGAGACATCAATCCTTTTATATGAATCAATCTTATCCCAATTAAGAGGAATAATTTTATTACATCAATCTCATCCCAAATAAGAGGAACAGTTCACAAAAATAACACAGGTGAAAATGTATTTACCTTATCATCTTCCAAATTGTATAAATCTCCACTAGTATTTTCAACTAATAACAACAACAATATTACCTTGTCTCTTTTGACCATTTACAAGATTTTGTATTCAAGGCACGGTGGACTTATTTGATATTCCACACATTCATTTCTTCCCTCACGTGTATCATCATCATAAATATCAATATACATATAATATTCCGGAAATCACAATATTAAGTTCATTAGAAATAAACAATTTAAGCAAAATAGATTTCTTTCGGAGAAATTGAATAAAATGATTGGCAATTGATGCGCAAGTTAAAATCATCAACAAATAACACACCATTTATTCTTGACATACGTTTTCCCCAAAAAGGGCAATATACAATTTTCAATCATGAATATGTAAAAATGCAAAACACATTGAAAATACTCACAAAGCATAGCATTTGTTAGAACAACCACATATGGGCATGACTTGAGTTCATAAGCTTTAGGCAATTCTATTTTCATAGTCAATTTGGAATAGTTGAATCAAGGCTCATTTCATAACCTTTCTCATATCATTTCATTTCATTGGCTCTATTGGTCACAAGTATAACTTTCACTTATATTAATCATCGCATTTCATACTTCTTTCACATCTTTTAATTCCATTGGCACCATTGGCCACAAGTATAGCTTTCACTTATATCAATCATCGCACTTCATACTTCTTTCACAACTTTCTAGGTTATCAACAGTAGGACATTTCCAATCAAGGCTTTAGGTACACATATGATCAATTAAGAGTCTTAAGCATATTGAGTTTTCTCACATAATTTGGAATCATAACCTTCATTTGAAACTCAACTCAAAGACATAGCATTTTAATACACATATCATTCTTGAACACATTCCTAAAGGATAACATAATGTGTTAGGAACATTCAGAACATGTTTTGAGTACTTAATTCTCGACACTTTGCTTATGCGGGACAATTGCATTTATTGGGAATAACTCGGAACATAGAATAAGGAGCCTGAGACAACCATACTTGAAACTTATGAGAACATCATTGAATTAATTTCTAAGAAAGTAGTTTTGCCAACATACCTTGGTTTGAGCTTTCCTTAAATTACTACAACGTTCCGAAAATTCTAGGAATCCCAATCTATTTTGTGACATAGAAAAATTAAACCATTATTAGGAAGATATTCATGGTCTCAGCCCATTTGAGTATTTTATCAAACACTAGGTGTGCAAATTTAACTATATGGTTCTTCTACATGATTTTCTTGACTCCACAACCCAATCTTTACTTATTTAAGCTCAACAATCTCTCCACAAATCTTATTGGTACATATATGTATACATAATACTCTCACATCCAATAATCATACTTCTCATGAACTAATTTTAATTAAAATTCCGAAATTTAAGGCTAGGGAGTAGAATCTGACCTATTAGATGACGATCTTGTGAAATCTTCAAGCCTTGAGCAGGAATTAATGAACAAACTAGCTAGGTCTTCTCTTTCTCTCTATAAGATAGCTCTCCCCTCTCTCTACAAAATCACATTTTACCTTCTAAAATGACCCCCTAAGGCCTTATATCAAAATTGGATCAGATATGATAATTTCCAAAAATGACCCCCGAAGTCAATTATGTAGTGCAGTTATGCTATAGCATAATCGTTTTGTGGGCAGCAGAATTGCAGCATAATCAATTATGTGACAACATAATAATTATGCGACAGCATTATATTTTTTTTCAAAATTTGTCCGTCTCTGCTCCACTTGGCGATGCTTATGCGGTCCGCGGAACCGTTTTGCGGTCGCGAAATTGATTGCAGATCCAGCTTTTGGTAATTTGGTCATAACTTCTTGTAGGAGTGTCCACATTACAAACGGTTTGAAGAGTTGGAAACTAGATACATAGACCTTTCATTTGATAGGTAATACACTATACAAATCTTCATATCAAGAGAGGTATGCTCATTTGAAGTTAGGTCTTGTGCGAACTCACTTGAAACTTTATCCCATCAGAAAAGTTTCAACTTGACATAGCCTTGGGGCTCTTCTTAGACCATAAACCATTATTAATGCACCTCATACATATATTATAATGATCAACTGATATAATTCTTATAATAGCCCTTTCCGCACAGAAAATAATATAATTAGCACACATCCAATTTCTTACTAGCGCTCAAGTACTTCGAAATTTTCCGGGGTGTTACATTTTCCCCCACTTAAGAAAATTCGTCCTCAAATGTTTTACAAGTCACTTATAAGAATAGAGTTACCATCATTTTACCTCCAACCATTATACATAGGCGCTTATGACTACATGGGTCTTATACTTCCCTTCCAAAATCTCAACTAACTTATGGCCCTTAAAATTGGCTATCTTTACAAATTCGTAAAAGTTTTGACAGAGTTTCCCCTGTAACTGGGCCTATCCACCTATCATAGAATCCCAGAAATCAATCCTAACAATATATCAATTACTCAATGATGCATCATAGTATATATCAACAACACCGATCTCAACATTAGCGCATTACATTAATAATAGTGGTATCTTGACATGAAATGTACACATTTAAACCATAATGCATAGAATGTACGTTTTTTAACTGCAACCATTTGGCTCTACAAACACGTGAGCATATTTCCTTTCCTTAACACTTTTGACCTACGAGGTGTTCTCCTCGACTCACATACTTATCCATAGCACTTGACGGAGGCGATCTTAACTTTCGGACTTATCTAACAAGGATAGCAAACGGTTGCTCCTCATAATCTAATTATCCATTAACTTTACCTTCTTAGACATAGACATATGAAACATCGGGTATACGGAGAACAATAATAGGGAAACATCATACTCATAGTTTAGCCTATTTCTTTCAAGATTTCATAAGGCCTATTGTGATTACAGATACTTTATATTTATTAGCAATTCACATAACATATTCATAGAGAAAATCTTTAGAATAACCCGTTCACTTTCTTCAATTCTAAATCTCTACACCGGACACCCAAACTAAAACTTTTGCGACCTCCAACAATTACTCTAAGATGTGCTAGCATGAATATGACCATAAAATTTTCTATCCATTATATTTGATCACGGAATGATACTTCTTCTTTGACATGTTTGAACCTTTAACCCCTATAGGTTTACTAAAAATTGGAACAACGAGGTTCGAGATTGGGCTGGAATTATTCAAGAATCCATCAATGTGCCGAGCACGGCATTTCTGGAGGTTATATCCTAAGAGACATGAAGGTTACTACCAATAGTGCTGACATGGTTAATCATTGTGATGATATCATTGATTCGACACATGAGGCATAGAGTTGCCTAGTATGCATTGATCATATAGGGATAATGTTCATGATTCTGAGATTTAAATAAATGAGTCATTTTAGACATGTGACATATGGGAGGCATGGTCGGGAGGATAAAGACATTAGCGTCAGTTATTCTTGGAAGACTATGAGCCATGAAGAGGACAATAACAATTGTTTCATTCCATACGTGCCTTGTTTGGAAATTGTAAGCCTCAAAGAGAGATATCACTTATGTGACACCAGTCGCCTATTGGAATGTAGGAAAAATTAGTTTAACTCAAAATGAGAATATTCTAGCGCCTTGAATGTGATATGGGTTTCAAGATACACAAAATTACATTACGCTCTTAACTGTATTTGACACAAGAAATCTATGCCACAAATCCATGGGGATGAAAAAGAAGTTGAACACTTGTGAGATTATTATCATTCTCACAACCTAACCTTTGCCAATAGTTGATCATATATGAGAGAACTAGAGATACGACAACTTGTCTTTCAAATCAATATGCTCTCATGTTACTAGACGGTGAAAAGGATTTGTGATAATATACACAAAAGAACAAAGTGATTGTTTCAACCATAGGAGCCACACACACTGCAGAGAAAAAGAGTTACTCAAGAAGGATCTCAACAATAGGCTGTTTTACATTAGATTTGATACCACATAGGTAAATATTATGGCGGTGCGTGCATAGGCACAAATGACCAGATGTTATCCATTTGAATAAAAAGGTTATGTACGAAATACATCAGGTATAGTCCCTTGTTGAGAATTTAGGAAAGCAAGTGGGAAGTATTAATCCTATAGTTATAACTTAATTCAAGCACATAATTATAGAGCTCAATTCCACAAGTGGTTGTAAATAAGGGAATTTGTGATAGAGTGGATTCACGAATAATGTGTCTCGTTCAAAGAGTAGATGCATGCACTATTTTGTGATTCAACATCTTGTTAAGATCATGTTTATGTGAGCTCTTCAATATGGGTTCACATATACAACAAGGAAAGTAATGCAGTGTTCATAATGATGTACTAAGGAGTGACTTACTTGATGACTTTAGATTGACAGGGCAGTACCTTAATTAATGCCCCTCTACTCCACATCCAAAACATACATTAGTACCATAGTGATATACACCCAAATGACATCTCCTACACTTCACACAACGAGGATGGGGTCTTCTAAATTGACTCTCGCCACTTACCTGATATTTACCCTTTTTGCATACATCATAAGCATTCCCCTTAGTCTTCCTCCAAGCCTTCATGGTGGGAGTAACAATCTCTGCAACAACTCGTTGTATAGACTTTTGGAATTGCCCAAATCTACCACCCATAACACGTTTCTGAGCATACTCACAACATATCGCAAAGTATTTTTGCCCGCATATCGGGCAGACCGGGATAGGTATATCCAACCTAAGGGAATTTGTTCTTCTTGTGCCCCCCTCTTTCCACAACCATAACATATTTCAAGAATCGACCAACATAAACCGAGTGTCATGCCCCAAACTCGGGGAGTGCGATCGGCGCTCAACCGAGTGAACCCGGCCGAGCAAGCCTGTTAGATTTTTTTCTACCCAAACTCATCCATGAATAAAGAGGAGATGCACTCCATAAATCAAAGACTGAAAATATTTTATTAACCACTCCCATTTCATACCATTAGCTACTTCATTCATAATTTCCAAAGTATTTCAAGTTTATAAAAATACTGCAAAACATGTTTGCCAAATAGGAACATTTCTAGTTCAATTCCCAACATCATACACCACCCACAACCTGTCTACGGAGCTTTAAAATATGACAAAGGAATAGTATGGAAGTGCCGGCAACAAGGCCTCGGCTATACCTTAAGACACAAAGTGTAACATCAAGTGAAATCGGGACCGGAATAGAATAGGTCTCACCAAAACCTACTGAATAGGGAGTAACTGCTAACGAGGACTAAAGTTGCACCGTTGATGAATCATATGCATCCATTGAAGACGCAGCGCCCCCGACAAAAGGGACATTAGTACATATGGAATAGTACTAGTATGTAAAGCTAACTTTCCTCTTTCAAAATAGAATACCAATGTAAGAAGGGGAAATCCATAGAAACAACAAGTCACAATCAATGATACTCAAATGCCAAGTTAAAATATAATAATTTCCAAAATATGAAGATAACATTGGAAAGTGATAATCAAATTATAATGATAATATTATTTTTGGTTGGGAGATCTTTAGCACTGATATACCACTATTCACAATACCAATGTTCACAATACTAATGTTCACAATACCAATGTTCATAATACCAGTGTTTACAATACCGATGGTCACAATACCGATGTTCACAATACCGATGTTCACAATACCGATGTTCTTAATACCAATGTTCACAATACTAGTGTTCACAATACCGATGTTCTTAATACCAATGTTCACAATACTAGTGTTCACAATACCGATGGTCACAATACCAATGTTCATAATACCGATGTTCATAATACCAATGTTTACAATACTGATGCTCACAATACCAATGCCACTGTAATTGTAGTACGGAGTCTGATCACGACACAATCTGCTAGGCTATCTCATTAGAGAATCAACCACAAACTACTATCAATACCAATACCACCGTAATTTTAGCACGGAGTCCGATCACGACCTGATCGGCTAGGCTATCTCATTAGAGAATCAACCACAAACTACTATCAATACCAATACCACCGTAATTTTAGCACGGAGTCTGATCACGACCCGATCGGTTAGGTTGTCTTATTTGAAGACATCAACCAAAATCTCAATTACAATTACAATTTCCAGCACAATCACCACCATGTGTGCGACATGGTATTCGATCACGACCCGATCGGCTAGGCTGTCTTACTCAAGACATCAACCCTTTTATATGAATCAATCTTATTCCAATTAAGAAGAATACTTTTATCACATCAATATCATCCCAAATAAGGGGAATAGTTCACAAAAATAACATAGGTGCAAATGTATTTACCTCATCATCTTCTACATTATATTAATCCCCACTAGTATTTTCAACCAATAACAACAACAATATTTTCTTGGCTCTTTTGACCATTCACAAGATTCTTTATTCAAGGCACAGTGGCCTTATTTGATATTCCACACTTTCATTTCTTCCCTCTTATGTATCATCATCATAAATATCAACAGACATATAATATTCCGGAAATCACAATATTAAGTTCATTAGAAATGAACAATTTAAGCAAAATAGATTTCTTTCCGAGAAATTGAGTAAAATAATTGGCAATTGATGCGCAAGTTAAAATCATCAACAAATAACAAACCATTTATTCTTGACACCATTGGCCACAAGTATAACTTTCACTTATATCAATCATCGCATTTCATACTTCTTTCACATCTTTATAGGTTATCAACAGTAGGACATTTCCAATCAAGACTTTAGGTACATATATGAGCAATTAAGAGTCTTAATC
>AWOL01S0038029.1:142696-165626 GCA_000715115.1 Nicotiana otophora
GATCGGCTAGGCTATCTCATTAGAGAATCAACCACAATTATTATCAATACCAATACCACCGTAATTTTAGCACGGAGTCTGATCACGACCCGATCGGTTAGGTTGTCTTATTTGAAGACATCAACCAAAATCTCAATTACAATTACAATTTCCAGCACAATCACCACCATGTGTGCGACATGGTATTCGATCACGACCCGATCGGCTAGGCTGTCTTACTCAAGACATCAACCCTTTTATATGAATCAATCTTATTCCAATTAAGAAGAATACTTTTATCACATCAATATCATCCCAAATAAGGGGAATAGTTCACAAAAATAACATAGGTGCAAATGTATTTACCTCATCATCTTCTACATTATATTAATCCCCACTAGTATTTTCAACCAATAACAACAACAATATTTTCTTGGCTCTTTTGACCATTCACAAGATTCTTTATTCAAGGCACAGTGGCCTTATTTGATATTCCACACTTTCATTTCTTCCCTCTTATGTATCATCATCATAAATATCAACAGACATATAATATTCCGGAAATCACAATATTAAGTTCATTAGAAATGAACAATTTAAGCAAAATAGATTTCTTTCCGAGAAATTGAGTAAAATAATTGGCAATTGATGCGCAAGTTAAAATCATCAACAAATAACAAACCATTTATTCTTGACACCATTGGCCACAAGTATAACTTTCACTTATATCAATCATCGCATTTCATACTTCTTTCACATCTTTATAGGTTATCAACAGTAGGACATTTCCAATCAAGACTTTAGGTACATATATGAGCAATTAAGAGTCTTAATCATATTGATTTTTCTCACACAATTTGGAATCATAACCTTCATTTGTAACACATATCAAAGACATAGAATTTGAATACACATATCATTCTTGAACATATTTCCAACGGATAACATAATGTGTTAGGAACATTCGGAACACGTTTTGAGTACTTAATTCTCGACACTTTACTTATTCGGGACAATCTAATTTATTGGGAACAACTCGGAACATAGAATAAGAAACTTGAGACAACCATACTTGAAACTTATGAGAACATCATTGGATTCAATTCTAAGAAAGTAGTTTTGCCAACATACCTTGGTTTGAGATTTTCTTAAATTACTATAACATTCCGGAAATTCTAGCAATCCCAATCTATTTTGAGACATAACAAAATTGAACCATTATTAGGAAGATATTCATGGTTTTAACTCATTTGAGCATTTTATCAAACACTAGGTGTGCAAATTTATCTATAAGGTTTTTCTACAAGATTTTCTTGACTCCACAACCCAATCTTTACTTATTTAAGCTCAACAATCTTCCCACAAATCTTATTGGTACATATATGTATACATAATACTCTCACACCCAATAATCATACTTCTCATGACCTAATTTTAATCAAAATCCCGAAATTTAAGGCTAGGGAGTAGAATCTTACCTATTAGATGAAAAGCTTGTGAAATCTTCAAGCCTTGAGCAAGAATTGATGAACTAAATAGCTAGATCTTCTCTTTCTCTCTCTACGATAGCTCTCTCCTTTCTCTACAAAATCACATTTTATGTTTTAAAATGACCCCCTAAGGCCTTATATCAAAATTGGATCGGATATGAAAATTTCCAAAAATGACCCCCGAAGTCAATTATGTGGTGCAATTATGCTATATCATAATCGTTTTTTGGGCAGCAGAATTGCATCAAAATCAATTATGCGACAGCATAATGATTATGCGATAGAATAATAGTTTTTTCAAAATTTGCCCGTCTCTGCTCCACTTTGCGATGCTTATGCGGTCCGCGGAACCGTTTTGCGGTTGCAAAATTGATCGCACATCCAGCCTTTGGTAATTGGGTCATAACTTCTTGTAGGATTATCCAAATGACAAACAGGTTTAAGCATTGAAAATTAGACACATAGACCTTTCTTTTGATAGGTAAACACTGTACAACTCTTCATATCAATAGAGGTATGCTCGTTTGAAGTTAGGTCTTGTGCGAACTTACTTGAAACTTTATCCCATCATAAAAGTTTCAAATTGACTTAGCCTTGGGGCTCTTCTTAGACCATACACCATTCTTAATGCACCTCATACATATATTATCATGATCAATATATATAATTCTTATAATAGCCCTTGTTTTCACACAACATAATATAATACGCACATCAGATTTCTTATTAGCGCTCAAGTACTTCGAAATTGTTTGGGGTGTTATACGTACGCACAAGGTGACGAGAGTTCGTACATAGCTAAATTCATGCTATTGTCCGAGTAGACTTAGGTTCACACCATGCTATAATTGTACTATAGGGGTTATTTTTTCTCGTTTAATTCCATTATTATGCATTAAGACTTGAGACTGGACTTGCGTAGAGTGATAGACTTACTTTTGTAGAGATTTGACAGGCTTCATGACTAGCCGTGGAATAATTGTACTCCTTATACGTATTTCTCCTGCGCTATATGTTTTCATTGAAAGGTTTTCCTTACAATTTTATAACTCACATGTCTATTCGTGAGTGGGGTTAGTGACACATTAAAGCTTCTTATTCTAATAGGATCGGGTCGTTCGCCTCGGTAGGATTGTGTACCACACTCCCATGGGAGCAGGCCATTCCCCTCGGCAGTGCACATATTATGATGGGATCGGGCCGTCGCCTCGACATTTCTATAAAATACTCTCATGCAAATCGTGCGTAATATCTAACAAGAAGTCAGTGTATCTACTAGTCTTCCTAATTTGAATTATGACAATCTATCTAGTGAGGTCCATTATATATATATGCTCCGGTTGAGGAGGAAATTTCTAATTGAGAGCTTGAGTCTATTGTAGAGAGGAGGACAGTGTCACGTATTTACACTTATTTAAATTCGTTTATTTATTCTGCCTCATATTTTTTTACTCCTTACTGTATCTGTCTTATTAGACCACTAGTGAGTGTCGATGTCGACCCCTCGTCACTACTTCTTTGGGGTTAGGAAAGATACTTACTGGGCACGCTTTGATTTATGTACTAATGCTACACTTGCTGTACATTTTTGTGCAGGCACATATATGTCTGGTCATCGTTTGGGCGTAGAGGCACGGCTATTGCGGGGACTTGCCATGAGCTGCATTTCATGTTACAATCCGCATCCTATAGAGTCTCCTTCAGAGTTATTTGTATTCTCCTGTCTAATTTGTCTCTCAGACAGATGTTGTATTTTATTTTATTTCCTAGTTGATGCTCATGCACTTATGACACAGGTTGTTGGGGGTGCTTTTGGGTTGTCCTTTATTGTAGTTGTGAAAACATTATCAGTAACCATGTAAATTCTATTTCTTATTATTTAATTGATGAAAATTATGGTTTCAAAAATACTAAAATGAGTAATTAAGTTAAACATTCACTGTTGGTTTGCCTGACGGCGATGTTAGGCGCCATCACGACCTCTAGCTGATTTTGTGTCGTGACAGCTTGGTATCAGAGTATTAGGTTTACTTAGGTCTCACGAGTCATGAGAAAGTCTAGTAGAGTCTTGCGGATTGGTACGGAGACATCTGTACTTATCTTCGAGAGGCTACAAGGCTATTAGGAGCATTTCCCTTCTTGATTCCTCATTGTGCAATTTGATCCCTTTGAGACTTATTCCTTTATATCCTTCCTACTCATTCTTATACGATGTTCAGCGCTCGTTTCATTTGGGCATCGAGGAGTTGCAGTAGTACTACATACGGGGAACCGGGTGTTTCTCCCTGTGCATTCGAGCAGGTTATTATCGTCGTCTTGTCGAAAGAGGTTCTGTTATATCTTCTCAATAACTGTATTTTTGATGGTTTTAAGGCTACACGCAGGTTTCTATGATGTTCAGACATTGAAATGGCATAGTGTTTGTGTAATGGTAGGGTGCTTGTCTATGTGTTAGGGCAGTGAATGACTTGCAAGGAGGTTTTTCTCAGTGCATGATTCAGAGGTTCAGCATTTTATTTCCAGTGGAGGAAAGGCAATCGGACTATGAATGTTCAAGTTTGGGATAATGGAGTAACGAGACTTGGTTTTTTCGAGCGTGGTAGAATTCTTAATTGTGATGGGGTGTCATTATCCTTGTTGAATGCGTTAAGGTTCGCCGGTGTTATCTTCATCAATTTGCCTTCGGGGCAGGGTAGTGTGAAATGGTGCCGGAGAAGCAGTTATCCGAGATGGCAGAGTGTAGCAATTTCGGAATCAAGTGGGTATTTATAATGTTGATGGCTCGATAAGGATGATTTTCTAGAAGGCTTGGAGTTGGTGGCAATTTATTAGCTCAAGTGTTACAGAGATGGATTCGGATTTGAGGCAACAATTGGGCAGCGAAGGATGAGGAAGGACATGTGGGAGGTGTTTTGAGTGGTCGAATTGCTAGAAGGTCAAGTATGAAAAGCAGAATTCGAGGAGTTGCGTAAAGGAGAAGTTTTAACCAAAGTGGGAGAGTGGTAGAGTAGCATATGGGTTTTGTGGTAGGATAGCCACACGTCTTGAGGAATGTTTGGAGCCATTTAGGAATTCATGGTGGATAGTGACTAGGTCCATAGATTTTATTTGGATGCAACATGACTCCGAGTTTGGAATGTATTGTTGGACTTTCAGATGATGTCAATGGGGAAGAAGGAATCTTGGTGGGTCCCAAGGTTATATAATTGTAGCTTCAAGCTAAGTGGGAGAGCCCCGCCGTCTATGATTGGATTGTGTGGTTGTCTACTTGTGCAGTTTCTGGTTATCGGCGTATTGATGGGTTATTACGACTAAGAAAAGAAAACATCAGTGGTAATTTTTGCAAAGGATTAGAGGAATGCGTGCTATATTTGGCCTTATCGGTTTATGTTCAGGTTTTGGAAGACACAGAGTCTATGCCTCGTGTGGATGTGATGTACAATAAGAGGAATTCAGCCGGTTGCTTCTTTGAGAGGGTGTTCATGTGGTAGCAGGGCCTTAGAGTTTGATTATATTCAGGAACAGGTCAGAGTGGGTGACTCTCAACAACGGTCCTAGTGGGTTCAAAATTAAAGTGCGATGCCTAAGGATTTCAGGTTCGTGGTATGGTTAAGTATCGAGCTTTTGCAGTGAATTATGCAAGGGGCTTGGAGTGTTCTATGTTATCATCGGTCTGCGGTGTAGCATTGGAGGAATGGGAAAAAATAACTTCGGGTTCATAGGGGAATTATTAGAATGGGTATACCAGTTAAAGACGCGAATGTGCGCACAAGGAGGGTATGGGTTAGTTCGTGGGTTTTGAGGCAACGTGGTCTCGTGAAATAAAGTCACTCAGGATGAGTGTGGATTGGGTTCGTTATATTTTGAATGGAGATATTATTATTTCTAAGGAAAGTCCATAGTAAATTAGAAGAAGTTGATTTGTTTACCAATGGTTGAATCGGCATGATGTTGGCAATGATCAGTTCCTTCAGCGTGTTAAGTTATGCGGGTGATTTGTGGCGGTACGTGCGAGGCTTGACGGCCGCCGTAATTTGATTTATTTGGATGTATTCGATTATAATGGCCTATTATGTATAGATGGATCTCAAAAGGGTTATGGTGGTTTAGACCACTACTTGAGGATTGTATTTTCTGCGGTTATGGGAATTCAGTCGCGTGTTGCAATGGTTCTCCTGAAATAAGTTAAGTCAAAGGTTTCTATATGATGGAGTGTTTATTCTAATAGTGGTTCAGGAGTTATGATGAAATTTTTGTACACTCGCGTATTGGCATGTTAGGTGCAGTGAGCGGCATAGGAATTAGAAGTTGAGGATCAAGGTTGCGGTTCAGTGTAGACAAGAATATTACGAGCTCGGAAGAGAAAGAAATAATTCAGATGTTTAAGAGTAAGCTGGTATTGTCTTTAGCGTCACCTGAGATCGGTATCCTGTGTAAGAGGCTTTATGTACTGATTTGCGAATTCTCGATTCTCTTTACAGCATTGTATGTCTGGTGGTATGGATGTGCTGACTTTGTTACCTGGTGCGGGAGGTCGTGGGAGCGTATCCCACGGGAAGATTGTATAAGTGTGACATATAGTCACTTAATTGATTGAAGATTGAAACTAAGTATAGAGTTTATGGTACTATCGCTAATGTGAGAGCTTAGGCCTGGGAGGCACTCTATTCATTTGATTGTGAACTGTGGAAGTTTGTTCTGGATTGAACGGTTGTTCTTATGTGTCATGAGTAGGGTTGTTGTGGATCCTTGGAAGGTTATTAGCCTAGTGCGGTACGATCAGAATCAGCTTGAGGTACGTCGATGGATCTAGATGTGAATGTGCTCTATATCAGGTCGTATATGTTCATTTCAGAATAGTGTTACTTATAGAGGGGTCTTCGGGCCATGGATGTTATGTCTATCATCCGCTATTCCGTGTAATCTCTATTGGCCATGTGGGTTGCAAGACCCGTATGATTATTTGCACTCGTATCGAGATCCCATGTAGTTTGTGGTGTTGTTATAACATGATGGCTCTTGAGATGCAGGTCATTTATCGTACCTTAGCTGTGCTTGCATTTTGTAACGTATGGCACTATCTGTCTCCCTAGGGATGATATTATACACCTGGCATGCTTGTGGTCGATATTCAGGTATGTTTGGTGGATCAGGTGGTACATCGCCACGGGTATCATGGTTGGATCGGGTTGCACGCTGCAACAGTGTGATGTTGAGTACAATTCCCTATATCTATTCTTGTGTGTTTTGTTTCTCATTATTCTGAGGAAGGTTCAGAACATCTTTTCGGTTATTTAATTATTTACGTGGGTTGAGTAGTTCTTTCCAGAGTTCATTTTCCTTATGTATCACATTCGAGTTTGTATCTTGTTGGCACATTATGGCATCATAAGAGACCTTTGGTGGTGTCTGAGGTGGCTTATTGCTTGAACAGCTTGTACTGGGTGAGACGAGATTATTGGACCTACGATCAGTGCGATCAGATTTATATAAGATATATGAAAGAGCAAATATCGTTTTTCAACTCAAAATGAAGTAATGCTTCTTATCAGGAGGAGAGACTCCATGATTTATGATTTGGTATATGGTTATGAGTTTCTACAAATCTCTTCCGTCGTGGAAGTATTGCGAGAGTTGAAACATGGCTTATATATGCTATGAGGTATACTACGGTCTTCGGGTCAGTAAAAATTTCAGTCGTTGTGCTTGGGGGAGATTGCCTTGGGAAAATGAGTTATGTGGTGCATGGTGTGATTTCAGCAGAGGAGCATGGTCACATTGGGTTCAGTGTCTGGTGATTTATACGACGTTCGTATGTTAGAATATGGTATTGTGGAGAAACTCTGGATCTTGAAATTTGGCTCTAAAACTTGCTAGCTAAGGTAGCAGGAAGGATCTTTAGTCTGGCTTGAGCTAATATGCTCAACTAGGTTGTGGTGGCACGGGTAGGTGCACGAGGTGTTAAACATTGATTTTGGACAACGCCAGAGCAGTTCTTAGCACGTTCGAGGACAAACGTATGTTTAAGTGGTAGAGAATGTAATGACCCGACCGGTTGTTTTGAGCTCTAGCGCATCGTTCGGCGGTTTGAGGCCTTGAGTAACTGCACTTCAGGTATTATGGCTTGTACACATGATCGGAATTGAATTTCGGGAAGTTCAGAGTTGATTTGGAAAGATAATTCTAATTTCGTAAGCTTGTAAGTTGGAGAAATTATCTAAGGTTTGACTTTTGCATAAACGACTTCAGAATCAGGATTTGAAGGTTCCAACAGGTTCCTATGATGATGTTGGACTTGGGCGTATGTCCGGATCGGATTTTGGTTGACCCTGGAGCGTTTCAGCACCTATTGTGGAAAGTTGGCATTTTGGAAGAATTTCATAAATTGGATGTCTATTTGTAATACCAATGTTGTCGATGTCTGTTTGAAATATCGAGCCTGGGAATAGCTTCGTATGGTGATTCTGGTCTTAGGAGCACGTCCGGATGTGGATTTGGAGGTCCGTAGGTCATTTTGGGGTCATTTGGCGAAAGCTTGAAGTTGGGGGTTTTTGGAAGTTTGACCAGGAATGAACGTTTTGTTATCGGGGTCGGATTCAAATTCTAGAAGTTGGAGTAGGTCCGCTATGTCAAATGTGACTTGTGTGCAAAGTTTGAGGTCAATCGGACGTGATTTGACAGGTTTCGGCATCGAATGTGGAAGTTAGGAGTTCAATGGTTCATTAAGCTTGAATCGATATGCAACTTTTAGATTTGACATTGTTTGATGTGATTTGAGGCATCGAGCAAGTTTGTGTTATGTTATGGGACTGGTTGGTGTGATTGGACAGGGTCCCGGGGGCCTCGGGTGTGATTCAGAGTTGTTTCAGACCAATTATAGTTGTTTTGGCTGCTGTTTTTGCTGGTTCTGGGTTTGTCCTTCGCGAACGCGAAGAGAGTCTTGCGTTTGTGAAGAAGGGTTTTTGGGTGGTTGATTGTTGTTCATCGCGAACGCGATACAGGGGTCGCGAACGCGTAGAAGAAAAGGGAGAGCTAGGCCTGGGGTAGTTTGTCCTTCGCGAACGCGAAGGGGCAAGGGTATGAGGTTTCGCGAACGCGGCGTAGGTGACTCGAACGCGAAGTGGAATTTTGAGGCAGTGGCATTTGGCTTTCGCGAATGCGAAAAAGGGTCGCCTAGGCAGTGTATAAGTTTGCTAAAACAGGTTATGGCTTATTTTATCTCAATCTTCCATGGGAGACGAGCTAGGGGCGATTGTGGAGCCGGTTATGGAACTTCAGAGCGAGGTAAGTCTCCTATCTAACTCTGTGAGGGGGAAACTACCTCTAGGTGATGTAATTATTATGTGTTACTTATTGTGGGAGCTATGTACGCCCAAGGTGACGAGAGTCCGTATGTAGCTAAATTCATGCTATTGTCCGGGTAGACTTAGGTTCACACCATGCTATAATGTACTATAGGGGTTATGTTTTCTCGTTTAATTCGTTTATTTCGCATTACGACTTGAGACAAGACTTTCTTTGTGTGATAGACTTGCTTTTGTAGAGAATTGAAGGGCTTCATGACTAGCCGTGGAATAATTGTACTCCTTATACGAATTTCTCCCGCACTATGTGTTTTCATTGAAAGGTTTTCCTTACAATTTTATAACTCACACGTCTATTCATGAGTGGGGTCACTGACCCATTAAAGATTCTTATTCTAATGGGATCGGGGTGTTCGCCTTGGCAGGATTATGTACCATAATCTCATGGGAGCTGGCCATTCGCCTCGGCAGTATGACAGATATATCTATGGTTCGTGTCGTTCGACCCTCGTCAGTGCACAAATTATGATGGTATCAGGCTGTATGCCTCGACATTTCTATAAAATACTCTCATGGAAATCGTGTGTAATATCTGACAAGAAATCAGTGTATCTATGAGTCTTCCTGATTTGAATTATGACAACATATCTGGTGAGGTCCATTATATATATATGCTCCGATTGAGGACGAAATTTCTAATTGAGAGCTTGAGTCTATTGTAGAGAGGAGGACAGTATCATGAATTTACACTTGTTTAAATTCGTTTATTTACTCTGCCCCATATCTGTTTACTCCTTATTGTATCTGTCTTATAGGACCACTAGTAAGTGTCGATGTCGACCCCTCGTCACTATATTTCTGGGGTTAGGCTAGATACTTACTGGGTACGCGTTGATTTACGTACTCATACTACACTTGTTACAAATTTTAGTGCAGGTACATATATGTTTGATGATCTTTTGGGCACAGAGGCACGACTATTGCGAGGACTTACCGTGAGCTGCATTTCATGTTATGATCTGCAGCCTGCAGAGCCTACATCAGAGTTATTTGTATTCTCATGTCTAATTTGTCTCTCAGACATATGTTGTATTTTATTTTATCTTCTAGTTGATGCTCAGGCATTTGTGACACTGGGTTTTGGGGGTGCTTATGGGTTGTCCTTAATCGTAGTTGTGAAAACATTATCAGTAACCTTGTAAATTCTATTTCTTATTATTTAATTGATAAAAATTATGGTTTCAAAAATACTAAAAGAAGTAATTAAGTTAAACATTCATTGTTGTCTTGCCTGACGGCGATGTTAGGCAACATCACGACCTCTAATGGATTTTGGATAGTGGCAGGTGCCTAGTGTTCAGTGTGAATGGCAGCCTTGGTTCTTCGCCGCTTAGGTTTCTGTTATTCAGCCATTGGTTCTTCGACACTTAGGGTTCTATGACAATGGCAGCCTTGGTTAGGCGCTTAGGGATCCGTGTGCTTTTAGTAGGAAGCTACAATGTTTAAAGATTTAACGGACGAAAAGCATACTGCCTTTCAAACAAAAAAGAAAAACAAATACTAAAGATATTAGTTTTTTTTAATAAAAAGTTGTCTTTAGGATAATCATTTATCCTATTGCTAAGAGACTCTAGAAAGAATATTCTAATTACCTCATTTATATCATATTGTTAGCAATATTTTCTAAGTCTTCCTCATGTGAGTCTATTGCATTTGGTACATCTATCATAAAAGTAGAAAGCAGTTTGTCACGTACCACCCGTTTATCTCCTTCTCTTCGATCTAATTCCAGCAAGATCTCTTCAATGAGGTCATCCACATCATAGAAAATTATGGTGGTTTTTTCAAGCCAAATATCCCATGGGTTTTTTATTATGCTAGTAGGGAAACTTGCATAACTATGTACCATAGTTGTCAATCATTGCCTGGACTGTAAGGAGCATACTGTATAGCTTCCTGAGATTAGCAGCCACTCCCCAAATTGTTTCTATTTTTATTTACTACATATTTTGTGAAATCTGCAAGTAAATCTGAAAATGAGAAAGAAGCAAAGCCAGCACGAAAGTCTTCATCCATGAGTAACTCTTGGTTATTGAGCTTTGACAGTATTGGCGGTTATTGTTCTGTGAGAATGGCAACCATGGTTCTTTGCCGCTTAGGGTTCTATCATAATAGCAGCCATTGGTTCTTCGGCGCTTAGGGTTCTGTGACAGTGGCAGCCTTGGTTAGGCGCTTAGGGCTCCGTGTGCTTTTTATGGGAAGCTACAATGTTTAAAGCTTTAACTGGCGAAAAGCATATTGCCTTTCAAACACAAAAGCGAAAAAAATACTAAAGATATTTGTTTTTTTTAATAAAAAACTTGTTTTTAGGATAATCATTTATCCTAATGTTGACAGACTCTTGAAACAATATTCTAATTACCTCATTTATCCTACTGTTAGCAATGTTTTCTAAGTGTTTCACATGTGTGTTTATTGCATTTGGTACGACTATCATAAAATTAGAAACCAGTTTGTCACGTACCACCCGTTTATCTCCTTTTCTTCGATTTAATTCGAAAAAGAGATCTTGAAAGAGGTCATCCACATTATAGCAAATTATGGTGGCTTCTTCATGCCAAACATCTCATGATTTCGTGAGATTAACATCCATACCCCAAATGAATTTAGCTGCCAACCCTAGTTAGCAAGGTAAAAAACTTTCTCAAGAACATGGAGAGATTTCTCCTATTTCTTTTTCTGCATATTTTTTGAAATCTGCAAGTAAATTTAAAAATGAGAAAGAATCAAAGCCGGCGCAAACATCTTCATCCATGAGTATCTATTGGTTGTTGAACTTTGACGGTATGGGCACTGATTGTTCTCTGAGAATGGCTGCCTTGGTTCTTCGTCGCTTAGGGTTCTGTGACAATGGCAGCCATTGGTTCTTTGGGGCTTAGGGTTCTATGACAATGACATCCTTGGTTAGGCGCTTAGGGATCCGTGTACTTTTAGTGGCAAGCTACAACGTTTAAAGCTTTAACGGTCGAAAAGCACATTGCCTTTCAAATACAAAAGCAAAACAAATACAAAAGATATTAGTTTTTAAAAAAATATTGTATTAGGATAATCATTTATCCTATTGTTGACAGACTCTAGAACAAATATTCTAATTACCTCATTTATCTTATTCTAAGCAATGCTTTCTAAGTTTTTCACATGTGCGTCTCTTGCATTTGGTATGTCTATCATAGAATTAGATAGCAGTTTGTCACATACCACTCGTTTATCTCCTTCTCTTCGAGCTAATACTAGCAAGAGATCTTCAAAGAGATCATCCACATCATAGTAAAGTATGGTGGCTTCTTCAAGCCAAACATCCCACGGTTTCTTGATTGTGATGGCAGGGAAACCTGCATAACTATTTGCCACAATGTCAATAATCACCTGGACCTTAAGGAGCGTTCGGTTGTAGCTTCGTAAGATTAGCATCCATACCCCGAATGTTTCTTATTTCTTTTACTGCAAGTTTTGTGAAATCTGCAAGTTAATTTGAAAATGAGAAAGAAGCAAAGCCAGCAAGGAAGTCTTCATCCATGAGTATCTCCTGGTTGTTGAGCTTTGATGGTATGGGTGCTTATTGTTCTGTGAGAATGGAAGTCTTGGTTGTTCGCCTCTTAGGGCTCTATGACAAAGGACGTCATTGGTTCTTTGGCTCTTAGGGTTCAGTGACAATGGCAGGTTTGGTTAGGCGCTTAGGGCTCTCTGTGCTTTAGGAGGAAGCTACAATGTTTAGAGCTTTAACGGGCGAAAAGCACATTGCCTTTCAAACACAAAATCAAAACAAATACTAAAGACATTAGTTTTTTTATTTTAAAAAAATTTAGTTTTAGGATAATCATTTATCCTATTGTTGACAGACTCTAGAAAGAATATTCTAATTACCTCATTTATCCTATTGTTAGCAATATTTTCTAGGTTTTCATCATGTGAGTCTATTGCATTTGGTACATCTATCATAAAAGTAGAAAGTTGTTTGTCACGTACAACCCGTTTATCTCCTTTTCTTCGATCTAATTCCAGCAAGAGCTCTTCGAAGAGGTCATCCACATCATAGCAAAGTATGGTGGCCTTTTCAAGCAAAACATCCCCCGGTTTCTTGATTAGGCTAGCAGGGAAAATTGCATAACTATATTCCAAAGTTGTCAATCATTGCATGGACTGTAAGGAGCATTCTATGTAGCTTTCTTAGATTAGCAACAACACCCCAAATTGTTCTGATTTATTTACTACAAGTTTTGTGAAATCTACAAATAAATTTGAAAATAAGAAAGAAGCTAAGCCAGCGCGGAAGTCTTCATCCATGAGTATCTATTGGATGTTGAGCTTTGAAGGTATGGCGCTTATTGTTCTGTGAGAATGGCATCCATGGTTCTTCGCCGCTTAGGATTCTATCACAATGGCAGCCATTGATTCTTCAGCGCTTAGGGTCCTGTGACAATGGAAGCATTGGTTAGGCGCTTAGGGCTCTGTGTGCTTTTAGTAGGATGCTACAATGTCTAAAGCTTAATGGGCGATAAGCACATTGCCTTTCAAACACAAAAGCAAACAAATACTAAGGATATTAGTTTTTTTTAAAGAAAGTTATTTTTAAGATAATCATTTATCCTATTGTTGACAGACTCAAGAAATAATATTCTAATTACCTCATTGATCCTATTGTTATTAATGTTTTCTATGTTTTCGACATGTGCATCTATTGCATTTGGTACGTCTATCATAAATTATAAAGCAGTTTGTCACGTACCACCCGTTTATCTCCTTTTCTTCGATCTAATTCCAAAAAGAGATCTTGAAAGAGGTCATACACATCATAGAAAATTATGGTGGCTTCTTCAAGCCAAACATCTCACGGTTTCTTGATTATGCTGGTAGGGAAACTTGCATAACTAATCACTGCCTGGACCTTAAGGAGAGTTATGTCTAGCTTCCTAAAATTAGCATTTACATCCCAAATTTTTCTTATTTTGTTTACTACAAGTTTTGTGAAATCTGCAAGTAAATTTGAAAATGAGAAAGAAGCAAAGCCAACATGGGAGTCTTCATCCATGAGTATCTCTTAGTTGTTGAGCTTTGACGGTTTGGGCGCTTATTATTCTATGAGAATGACAACCTTGGTTCTTCATAGCTTAGGGTTCTGTGACAATGGTAGCCATTACTTCTTTGGCTCTTAGGTTTCTGTGATAATGGCAGCCTTGGTTAGGTGCTTAGGACTCCATGTGCTTTTAGAGGAAAGCTACAATTTTTAAATCTTTAACGGGCAAAAGGCACATTGCCTTTCAAACACAAAAGCAAAACAAATACTAAAGATATTTTGTTTTTGTTATTTAAAAAAGTTATTTTTAGGATAATAGTTTATTCTATTGTTGACAGACTCTAGAAAGAATATTCTAATTACCTCATTTGTCCTATTGTTAGTAATGTTTACTAAGTTTTTCACATGTGCATCCATTGCATTTGGTACGTCTATCATAAAATTAGAATTCAGTTTGTCACGTACCACCCGTTTATCTCCTTCTCTTTGATCTAATTCTAGGATGAGATCTTCAAAGAGGTCATCCACATCTTATCAAAGTATGGTAGCTTCTTCAAGCCAAACATTCCCCGATTTTTTGATTATGCTGGCAGGGAAACTTGCATAACGATGCTCAATAATATCAGTCATCACCTGGACCTTAAGGAGCGTTTTGTGTAGCTTCTTGGGATTAGTATCCACACCCCAAATTTTTCCTATTTTTTTTACCGCAAGTTTTGTGAAATCTGCTAGTAAAATTTGAAATGAGAAAGAAGTAAAGCCAGCGCAGAAGTCTTCATCTATGAGTATCTCTTGGTTGTTGAGCTTTGTGGGTATGGGCGCTTATTGTTCTGTGAGAATGAAAACCTTAGTTCTTCACCGCTTAGGATGGAAGCCATTGGTTCTTCGGCACTTAGGGATCTGTGACAATGGTAGCCTTGATTAGGTTCTTAGGGATCCGTGTACTTTTATTGGGAAGCTTCAATTTTTAAAGCTTTAACAAGCGAAAAGTACATTGCCTTTCAAACACAAAAGCAAAACAAATACTAAAGATATGTTTTTTCTAAAATAAGTTATTTTTAGGATAATCATTTATCCTATTGTTATCAGACTCTAGAAAGAATATTCTAATTACCTCATTTATCCTATTGTTAGCTATGTTTTCTAAATTTTCCACTTGTGCGCCTATTGCATCTGGTACGTCTATCATAAAATTAGAAAGCAGTTTGTCACATACCACATGTTTATCTCCTTCTCTTCGATCGAATTCCAGCAAGAAATCTTCAGAGAGGTCATCCACATCATAGCAAAGTATGGTGGTTTCTTCAAGCTAAACATCCCACGGTTTCTTAATTATGCTGGCAGGGAAACTTGCATCACTATGTTCCACAACGTCAATCATCGCCTGGACCTTAAGGAGCATTCTGTGTAGCTTCCTGAGATTAGCATCCACACCCTAATTTTTTTTCTATTTATTTTACTACAAGTTTTGTGAAATCTACAAGTAAATTTTAAAATTAGGAGGAAGCAAGGCCAACACAGAAGTCTTCATCTATAAGTATCTCTTGGTTTTTGAGCTTTGATGGTATGGGCGCTTATTGTTCTGTGAGAATGGCAGCCTTGGTTCTTCGCCGCTTATGGTTCTGTGATGATGACAACCATTGGTTCTTTGGTGCTTAGGGTTCTGCGACAATAGCAGCTTTGGTTAGGCGCTTAGGACTCCGTGTGCTTTTAGTGGGAAGATATAATTTTTAAAGCTTTAATGGGCAAAAAGCTCATTACCTTTCAAACACAAAAGCAAAAAACAAATACTAAAGATATTACTTTTAAAAAAAAGAAGAAGTTGTTTTTAGGATTGATAATCATTTATCCTATCGTTGATGGACTCTAGAAAATATATTCTAATTATCTCATTTATCATAATTTATTCTATAATTTACGATTAATTCAAATGTATGTTGCCATCACTTGTCAATTTGACACAAGCTATAATTATGATATTTCTCTTGGATCTCAAAATTATTATATCCTTGTTAGTAAGAATTCTTCTTGTCATAAGTCTTACGATTAAAGAATATATATCCCATTACTTCAATCTAAAAAGTAAAAACATGTTCCTTCTCTTCTTGGAGCCTCCTTCCACTAAGAAGGGAAATTAATTGTAAGGTAGTTGGGTTGGTATAAATGAGTCGACGAAAAAATAAACAAGCGAATACCTGATGTTCTCAAGAAAAAATGAAACACCGAAGGAACAAATTTTAACTATATAATAAGTGAAGCCTTGGACGACCAAGGGTGTTTTTGTAATTTAGCACAAAGATGTTTCTAGAATTTATACGCATACAAACCATCCAAGTGGTTATTTTTCTTTACCAAGTTTGTATTAAACAAATCCCTTCGCCTTCAGTTTTATAGCGTAGCCTATTTTCTCTGGAAAAGTATCCTCTAACGACAAGGAAAAGATATTCTTCTTCATACATTTTTCTTTTGACTGCTTATATTCTCCTACTTTCTTTGCATAGCTCTTTGGAATATGTCGAGCAGCTTAGTATTATGTGTTATGACTTGCGTGTACGGCCGAGTTCAGTTTTCAGTTGATTCAGGATCTATTTGGAAGAAGAGTTCCTGTTTAGAAGCTTAAGCGGTGAGAGTTGACCGTAGTTTTGACATTTGTGTAGACGGCTGCGAAATGGTATTTTGATGATTCCAATGGTTTCGTATGGCTATTTTGGACTTAGGAGTGCGTCCAGATTTGGATTTGGATGTTTGTAGAGTAAATTGAAGTATTTCGGCGAAAATTGGTAAGTTGAAGTTTTGGAAGGTTGAGAGGTTTGACCGAGAGTTGACTTTGGTGGTATCGGGGTTGGAATGCAATTTAGAGAGTTGGATTAGCTCTGTTATGTCATTTGAGACTTGCATGCGAAATTCGACATCATTCCGGATTGATTTGATATGTTTCGACACGTGTTTTGGAAGTTGGAAGATTTGAAAGTTCATAAGTTCGATTTGAGGTGCGATTCGTAGTTTTGATGTTGGATGATGTTACTTGAGGCCACGAGTGGGTCCGCGTTATGTTGCGGAACTAGTTGGTATGTTTGGACGGGTCCCGGGCGTGTTTCGGATGGGTTGCGGGCCATTTCCTTATGTTTTGGAATGCTACATTTCTGGTGTCTGGTGTCTGGTGTCCTTCTTTGCGATCACGTAGGTGTAGCCGTGATCGCGAAGGCTGTTTGGTGGTCTGGTCATTTCTCCTCTACGCGTTCGCAAGGATCAGTCCGTGATCGCGTGCGTGTGAGTGACTGCTTCTTCGTGTTCGCATTGGGCCTTTCGCGTTCGTGTAGTGTTGACCCTGTTGGGGAGGCCGACACTTTGTTCTTTCCGTTCGCATAGCTATGAACGCAATCGCGTATGTTGAGGCAGTGATGAACCGCGTTTGCCTTTCTTCTTTCGCGATCGCATAGTACCTTTTCATGGGGCAGTGTCATTTCTTCTTCGTGATCGCATGGATGCATTCGCGATCGCATAATGATCGTTGTGGCAGTCATTATTTCTTCTTCGCGATCGCGATGTGCAAATACTTGGGCAGCAGAATATATTATCCAAAATTGAGGGAATTTATTAGATTTCATGAGTCCATCTTTATTTTTATCTTTTAATTAGTGGTTCGAGTTCGTAAAATGAGGATTTTGAGAAACAATTTCAAATTTGTAAAATGAGGATTTGAAGGGCGAATTGATATCAGAATTTAATAATTTTGGTATGGTTGAACTCATATCGGAATGGTTTACTTTTTAGTTTTAATTAAAGATCGAAACTTTATTATCCGGAATTATTTTCTATAAGTTTTATTTATGATTTGAAGTTATTTTGGCTAGATTTGAACCGTTTGGAGGGTGTTCCACTCGAGAAGGTCATTTTAGAGTAACGGTCTAGCTTCTTTGAGATAAGTATCCGACCTAACTTTGTGTGGGTGAACTACCCCTTAGGATTTGAGTCTTTTGTGCTAATTGTATCATGTGAAGGCCGTGTACGCGAGGTGACGAGTACGTGCTTAGGCTTATTTGTGGGGATTTGACCGTTTAGGACTCTTAGGCTCTTATGTTCATTAGATATGAAGTTGTTTTGTCATGTTAAATCCCCCATTTACTAAATTCACCCTTACGTGTCTTTTTTGGAATTAATTGCTTCATGTTCTACCCTTATTGCCGATTAAACTCTTATGTGCCTTAACTGAAGTTGTTGCCTCTTTTATTGCGAGGCAATCCTTTCCATAATTTCCTACCCTTAATTGAAGTTATTATTATCCTTTTCGTAATTGCTTATCCTTAATTGAACTTGTTGTATCTCTTCCGTAATTGCTCAATCTTAAATAAAGTTTTGTTATCCCTTTTCATTGTTGACTTATCCTTAGTTAGAATCATTGATTCATGTTATCTCTCTTATCGTCAAATTGTACTTTTGTGGAATCCTTGCACCACATTATCTCTTCCTAGTTGAGCTATTCTTGTTTAGACCATTATTCCTTGTTGTGTCTTTCTTTGTGAGTTCGTTATACCGTTTCCTTGTGTTCCGAAGTTCCTGAGTTCATTTACTTGTCGTATCCTCGAGTTATTGTTGTTTTTGTTGTTGTATTCAGTGTTGTTGAGCCGAGGGCCATGCGTAGTTGTGATATTGATAGTTCTTTTGTGGCAATATTGTGGTATATGGGCACATATTGTGAAAGTTATTTTGTTGAGTTGTTTTGTTTTGGCACACATGTTATTGTTGAGAGGATTGTTATGATATTTGCACGAGGTTTCTGTCGTGCTGTTGTTATGATGTATGCACGAGGTTTCTGTCGTGATGTTGTTATGATGTTCGCACGAGGTTTCTTCCCTGCTGTAGTTATTATTGATACACATGCTGTGGTATAAGGTCAGGGTATTAAAACACATGCGGTGAGATAAGACGGGCTTGATACGCGTGGCTAGTCGTGGAATTCCTAGAAGTCATGCGGTGTGATAAAATGCGGGACGCTATTTCGGGAAAAATGATTTTCAAAACTAAATGTTAAGCTCCCGCGGTGATATAAGGAAAGATTTTGATTCATATTATTATTTGAGACTACGAGGCGGTACCTCATTCTTTTCCCCATTCTTTTGTACTTATCTTTGATTGTTGCTTCTTTAGCATACTATTAATTGTCTTTCTCCGTGTTATATTATTTGCTTAGTTCTGTATAGGTAATCTTGTTGTACTATTCGTTGTTTCAATTTCATTGCTATATTTATTATGATGTACCTTTTGTGGTGATGGTTTCATATGTGCCATTCATTGTATCTACTCTTACTTCTTGACATAAATTGTGGTAGAGCTCTTGCACAAGCATACACGTAAATAAACCACCCATATCGGTCTAAGAAAATGAATCCTGACTTTTTGACCATTTACATGTACTCCTGTGTACTTGCCTTATGTGTGAGAGTTATCATGTTGGCACATGAGTTGTCCATGCAGTCATGAGTCATTATTATTGTTGGCACGTGAGTGGTCCGTGTGGATGTTATATATTTTCACTCCCTTGGTACGTGAGTCATCGGTGATGTTATGAATTGTAATGCGGGCACAAGATGCCAAGTGATTAGGGTTCAGGAATTAGGACCCGTGACTTGTGATTTTGAGGTTTGGTACCTCGTGGAAATTCTTGGATAAACCGGGTGTAAAAGTGGTTGTTCCTACTGAGTTGTCACTTGTTTTCCTTTTTTTTGTTTCATCGGATTGAACAATGTTCCTCTTACTTTATAGTGTTATTACCTTTTGTGCCTCGATGCTAACTGTTGATTTTAGTCCATATCACAAACATTGTATTATTATTATTGTCATCATGCCTAGCTTATTGTTTATATTATTCGATGTTAGTTCTACATATATACTTCCTCTGTTGTTTAGTTCAGTGGGTGTCTCGATTATTCCTCGTTACTTGTAACACCCCAGAAAATTTCGAAGTACTTAAGTGTAAAGCCCGGTAAAGTTTGCAAAGAAAATAATGTTTCATGGTGTCGGACTAGGCTTATGTGTTTGAGGATTCAAGAATCGGGCTTGGGTGTGTATTAATACAACATGGGAAGGTGATAGCTTATGATTCTAGGCAACTAAAGAATCATGAAAAGAAATATCCAACACATGATTTAGAAGTTGCGGCAATGATAATGGCTTGCGTTACTCAAAGACTACGACATTGATATTCTATATCATCCGGGGAAGGCCAATGTTGTGGCTGATGCTCTTAGCCGGAAATCTATGGGTAGTTTGGCTCACTTGGAGGCATATTAGAGGCCATTAGCCAAGGAAGTTCACCGATTGGCTAGTTTGGGAGTTCGTCTTGTGGACTCTAGTGAAGGAGGGGTAATTATGCAAAATAGGGATGAATCATCGCTTGTTGTGGAAGTCAAAGAGGGGTAATTCCATCTTTATTTTTATCTTTTAATTAGTGGTTCGAGTTGGGAAAATGAGGATTTTGAGAAAAAAATTCAAAAATGTAAAATGATGATTTGAAGGGCGAATTGATATCAGAATTTGATAATTTTGGTATGGTTGAACTCATATCGGAATGGGTTTACTTTTTAGTTTTAATTAAAGATCGAAGCTTTATTATCCGGAATTATTAGTTTTATTTATGATTTGAAGTTATTTTGGCTAGATTTGAACCATCTGGAGGGTGTTCCACTCGAGAAGGTCATGTTAGAGTAACGGTCTAGCTTCTTTGAGATAAGTGTCTTACCTAACTTTGTGTGGGGGAACTACCCCTTAGGATTTGAGTCTTTTGTGTTAATTGTGTCATGTGAAGACCGTGTACGCGAGGTGACGAGTGCGTGCTAAGGCTTATTTGCGAGAATTTGACCATTCAGGACTCTTAGGTTCTTATGTTCATTAGATATGAAGTTATTTTGTCATGTTAAATCCCCAATTTACTAAATTCACCCTTACGTGACTTTTGTGGAATTAATTGCTTCATGTTCTACCCTTATTGCCGATTAAACTCTTATGTTCCTTAAATGAAGTTGTTGCCTCTTTTATTGCAAGACAATCTTTTCCGTAATTGCCTACCCTTAATTGAAGTTATTATTATCCTTTTCGTAATTGCTTATCCTTAATTGAACTTGTTGTATCTCTTCCGTAATTGCTCAACCTTAAATGAAGTTTTGTTATCCCTTTTCATTGTTGACTTATCCTTAGTTAGAATCATTGATTCATGTTATCTCTCTTATTGTCGAATTGTACTTTTGTGGAATCGTTGCACCACATTATCTCTTCCTAGTTGAGCTATTCTTGTTTAGACCATTATTCCCTGTTGTGTCTTTCATTGTGAGCTCGTTCTACCGTTTCCCTGTGTTCTGAAGTTCCTGAGTTGATTTACTTGTGGTATCCTCGTGTTATTATTGTTGTTGCTGTTATATTCAGTGTTGTTGAGCCGAGGGCCATGCGTAGTTGTGATATTAAAACTGCTTTTGTAGAAATGTTGTGGTATATAGGCACATATTTTGAAAGTCATTTTGTTGAGTTGTTTTGTTTTGGCACACATGTTATTGCTGAGAGCATTGTTATGATGTTTGCACGAGGTTTCTGTCGTGTTGTTGTTATGATGTATGCACGAGGTTTCTGTAGTGATGTTGTTATGATGTTCGCACGAGGTTTCTGCCTTGCTGTAGTTATTATTGATATGCATGTTGTTGTATAAAGTCTGGGTATTGAAACGCATGTGGTGAGATAAGACGGGCTTGATACGCATGGCTAGTCGGGGAATTACTAGAAGTCATGTGGTGTGATAAGGTGGGATAAAATGTGGGATGCTATTTCGGGAAAAATGATTTTCAAAACTAAATGTAAAGCTCCCGCGGTGATATAAAGAAAGATTGTGATTCATATTATTATTTAAGACTACGAGGCGGTACCTCGGTAGTGACCCTTGTTGACTTTTCCCCCATTCTTTTGTACTTATCTTTGATTGTTGCTTCTTTAGCATACTATTAATTGTCTTTCTCCGTGTTATACTATTTGCTTAGTTCTGTATAGGTAATCTTGTTGTACTATTCATTGTTTCAATTTCATTGCTATATTTATTATGATGTACCTTTTGTGGTGATGGTTTCATATGTGCCATTGATTGTATCTACTCTTACTTGTTGATATGAATTGTGGTAGAGCTCTTGCACAAGCATACACGTAAATAAACCACCCATGTCGGTCTAAGAAAATGAATCCTGACGTTTTGACCATTTACATGTACTCTTGTGTACTTGCCTTATGTGTGAGAGTTATCATGTTGGCAGATGAGTTGTCCGTGCAGTCATGAGTCATTATTATTGTTGGCACGTGAGTGGTCCGTGTGGATGTTAGATATTTTCATTCCCTTGGTACGTGAGTCGTCGGTGCTGTTATGAATTGTAATGCGGGCACAAGATGCCAAGTGATTAGGGTTCAAGAATTGGGACCCGTGATTTGTGATTTTGAGATTTGGTACCTCGTGGAAATTCTTGGATAAACTAGGTGTGAAAGTGGTTGTTCCTACTGAGTTGTCACTTGTTTTCCTTTATTTGGTTTCATCGGATTGAACAGTGTTCCTCTTACTTTATAGTGTTATTATCTTTTGTGCCTCGATGCTAACTGTTGATTTTAGTCCATATCACAAACATTGTATTATTATTATTGTCATCATGCCTAGCTTATTATTTATATTATGCGCTGTTAGTTCTACATATATACATCCTCGATTGTTTAGTCCAGTGGGTGTCTCGACTATTCCTCGTTACTTGTAACACCCCAAAAAATTTTGAAGTACTTAAGTGTAAAGCCCGGTAAAGTTTGCAAAAAAAATAATATTTCATGGTGCCGTACTAGGCTTACGTGTTTGAGGATTCAAGAATCGGGCTTGGGTGTGTATTAATGCAACATGGGAAGGTGATAGCTTATGCTTCTAGGCAACTAAAGAATCATGAAAAGAACTATCCAACACATGATTTAGAACTTGCGGCAGTGGTATTTGCATTAAAAATTTGGCGTCATTATTTATATGGGGTCCATGTTGATATATTCACGGACCATAAGAGCCTTCAATATATTTTCAA